>VWYI01043747.1:7700-36047 GCA_013399455.1 Anthoscopus minutus | reverse complement strand
TGTAAATATTTTTGAGAAGTTTGGGCCTGGTTGTTAAAGCTTCTAACAGAGTCACAAGGTTGACTTCAGTAGCATTACCTTAATATGAATCAAATGAAGAACAAACTGTCAGCTCATTTTTAATGAGATTCGGGGATTTTGCAACACTGATGTTATTATGCAATTTTTTTGCTACAGTGTTGCACCTAAAATAGGTGCAAAAATAAAATAAGGATTTTGGAGTAATATACAGAATTACTTAGGTTTTAGATTTGTGCCAATACACATATATTATAATATTATTATAATTAAAATAATCATATTATATTATATACATGTATTATACTGCTTATCACATTGTTGCTAAAAAAATGTTGTATTCTTTGTTGCTTAAGGCATTCACAGAATATGTGATTTTTGCAGCCCTCTCTAAAACAATCCCCTTGATACAGTGAGATACATTGGCAAAAGCACTTGCTAGTATTTTTGTAGAAATACTTTAAATAAATTTTTTAAAATATCTTTTAAAATAAATTGACCCAAACCAAATGCATTTGCCAGCTGGAAGTTCATGGAATAGCCATGATGTGGATCTTTACATCCCAGAAAACCATCATTGAATATTTGATCCTCTGTGCTGGTACTGGACTCCCTGATTGCTCTGTATCCCTTCTGAGCTGTCCTTTTACATAATCTCATCTTTCACTTCTGCCTTTTATTTTTTTTCTTTCCCCATTGAGAACAAATGAAGTAATTAGAAGTTTTCTTCAGGCACAGGGAGGAGGAGACACAAAGTATGTAATAAGTTTTGTCTAAACTGTTTTCCTTTCGTAATGCATGCCCTAAAGCTGTGTGCTTAGCTGGGTTCAGTGTAATTGTTCCTACCCTGCAAAGCCTCCAGGGCTGCCCAAACCAGAGCTCCACAACTCACATCCAGCCCCTTCCCCAGCCCTGTTCCCTAAAATCCTTCTTTCAGAGCCAAGTGTTTCTTCAGCCAGTGAATGAAAATTAAGAGTCTGATTCTGAAGATCCCAATTTTAAACCTTCCTTTCCCCACCTCCATGGGTGAAAATATTGTGTGATCATGTAACTAAACACGCTGTAATAATGCAGATACACAATTAACTTTGCACAAAGGAAGTTTACTCCAGCATTCCCTAGTTTTTGACTCATAAACTTCACCTTCCACTGATACATTTTTAAGAAGTTATCCCAGGAAGGGTGATTATAGGATCTTATTTTCACTTGCATGTTTACTTTCTCCACATCATTACCATTTTGCCTTAAAATACTGTTGCCCTGCCAGCTTGCTCTTGGCTACAGAAAGTTTTGTGCTTCTGGAATATTTTATTGAAAATGTTAAATTATCTTAAATAATTTTATGTCTAGCATTTATGCCAGGGATGTTTGGCACACTCAGTGCATTCAGCTTGACTCTTCTCCAGGCATTTATCTGCTTTTAGGACCAGGGGAGCCACTGCCTGTGCCCACAGCTGGGGCTGGGGAGAGGGGCAGGAAGCAGGAATGGGAAGCAGTGCCAGCAGGGGAAAGGAGGACAGATCAAAAATGGGTGAGAAGAGGAGGAGCAGAACAAACTAGGGGATGAGGAACACAAGGAAGGGTAACCTGGTGCTGAATTTGAACCTAGGCTTTAGGAACAGGGGCAGGGGGTGGCAACTGAGGCAGGAGAAACACAGGACTGGCAGGGACAGGAATGAGGAGCTTGGATGCAGAAAGCTGAGACTGGGGTCTGCTGATAACCAGAGAAGAGACAATTTTGTCAGAAAAGCAGCTGTGGGATGGAAGGCCTGAACAAGGATTGGGATTGCTAATGTGAGCAAAATCATCCTGATTCTTACCAGGCTGATCAGAGAAAGAGAGCTTGAAAGGGATGGAGGTCAGAGCCTCAGAAAAAGCAGAGGTCAGTCCACCAGAAAACATTTTGTGCTAAACTGAGACTTTAAATGTGATTGTTTCTCTGTGGTCAGCAAATATCTGTGAAAATGTCTGTTCTGTGGTGCTGGTGTTCCAGAAGGATCACAGCCTGTCCATACCATCACTTACTGCCTTAGCTCAAGTGACCACAATGTCCCTATTGCTGCCAAAAATAAAGGCCAGTTGCTTAACCTGTAGATATCTGTACTAAGCCATGCAATGAATTTCCTGTTTGTTTGTGGCTTAGCATTTAGAATATTTTTAAATAGTGCTAAAATATTTATTAGAATTAATATTTTCAGCCCTGTATATGGGTGCACGGAAATTTTCTCCACACTGAAAATGTAAGGAATGATATTTTGAAATACCTGTGCAGGCTTTGTTGACAGGGAACATGTGTGTGTCCAGTGATTCAGATCTTAATGACAGGGTAATACTCAGCTGTTTTTAAAGGATTCTGGTGTGGTTTGTTGTTCAGAATACATCTGAGCTGAGGATGAATGTGGAACGTGCAGTGAAATTTGCTTCCTGGAGAACCAGCAAATTTTTGTAAAGTTGAAAAGTTGGGATTATAGAGAAATGGATTGTAGAGGAAAGGATTGCAGGAAGAATGGTCTCATAATTAAGACATGGAAGGATATAATGGAAGTTATGAGCTTCTGTGTGATCATGTTGCTTCAATGCAGCCTTTTTGTTTCAATACTTTTATTTTGTGTCTCTTGCTTCCTGAGTGCCTGACTTGGGGGTTCTTGAAGAAATACTGAGCACTCAGCTGCAAATGAATTTAGCATTTGAACATGTGAAATTCTGTAAAATGCTAAACATTCTGGAAAAGCAAGTCCTAACTGAGTGAGATTGTTTCTGGAATTAGTAGATAACTTTTGCTAGGTATTTTAAGTGCCTCGATTCCCTGTCTCTGCAATAGAGGTAACTTTGCTGCCTTCTCTCACAAGAATATTAGGAAAATAACACAGTTGGTGTTTGTGAAGCATTCAAGTGCTATATACTGACATATGCTATTGAAAAGCCATTCTGCCTTCAGAACAAGGTTTGAATAGCATACAATAAATATGTCAGAAAAGTTCAGAGTAAACAGTGACAAGAAAATAAATAGTGACTGAATAGCCAGTCACTAAATGAGCACTGTGCATCCTCTTCACTGAAGCACATGGCCAAGGAGAGTATCTGCCTGTGTAATGAAATTCTGTATCATAACAAATACATCTGTAGAAGCCTACCTCACTTCCAACACCCAATCTAAGGATCTTTAATTTTTTACTTTTCCTATCTAAATCTTTCCAAATTTCTAGACATTCTTCTATTTTCTGTTTAGAATAAATATTAGCAAATGAGCTATAGCTTTAACATAAAAGATTTTCTTCTTTTCTGACCCCACTTGTAAGTCCAGGCCGGTGTGGCAGGGTGTGCAGTTGTTCCCTGTCTGTGATATTTAGTCAGTCCCTGTGTAAGATGAGTTTGGTGAGTCTTGGTTCTGCTTGCTCTTCATCACCTTGCTCAGAATCCATTTGGCAAAGGGTCAGTAATTGCAGAGGAAGGCAGAGTTATGAGGTACTCCCAAGAGGAAGCCACTTCTGCTCCTGGTCAGGGCACAGAGATGCCAACAGGGAGTGGGAGAAGGTGGGTTTAGCTCACTTGTCTCTCCACCTTCCACATCTCCCTGCCAGCCAACTACTGTACACTTTTTATAGAAGAAAAATGTGGCTGAAAGATCTGCCAAGTGCTTCCCTGTACATCCCAGCTTCTCCTTCTCAGCTTTTCAGTGGTTGCAGCCCTTCCCCAATCCTACAGTGGCTCTTCCCAGCAAACATTTTGCTCAGCAGAGGAGGCAGAGGAGGAAGGCTCGTGCCCTGGTTGTGTTGTGTTGAGACAGAAATGAGGCATCAAGGGCCTCAGTCCACAGCCACAGCCAGGCTTAACCTTCCTTGGAGTAAGGAGAGAGCTGTGAATGAAAGATTCTCTGCCACAGCACTGGTTTCATCCAGGGAAATGTCAGAGCTGCAGAGTTACTGTGTGGTTTTTGCAGGGAGTGGGGGTTGATACGTGGGTTGTGTTTCACAGGCAAAATGCTGTCAATAAATACACACCTGTCTCCTACTGCAGCACTGGGGAATGGCATCTCACCCTGGACACAGGCTTTCCTACTCCTCATGCATTACTTTATGCATTTCCTTCCCTTGGAGAAAATTACAGCACAGTTCTTCTCCCAGTGCTGCCCATGGCCAGTGGCAGGAAGCCCTTGGGAGCACCTCTCAAGTGACACCAGCTGCACAGTCTCAGAACCAGCAAGGCATGCAGCAGTCAGCTCATTGTAAATTCAAAGATTTCCTATGCTTTTTAATCGAATTCTTATGATACAGAAGTTCCAAAAGTATTAAAGAAGAGGAGGCTGTGTTTACATGTGGTGAAAGTAAAAAAGCTGACAATGAGGACAGTCCACACAGCCTCCTAATACAGTTTTGCAGCCACTCCTGTTCTGTTCCCTTCAGAAGCGTGTGCATTTTAAAAGAACCACCCAGTTTAGCCTTTGCCTACTAAATCTTTCAAGAAATATGTTCCTTCCATGATACCAGTTTCATAAATTATTGCACTGTGCAAAAGATGCTCAGCTGTCTCATCTGACCAGCTTTCAGTGCCTCACTGAGTCCAAAAGCAAGCCAGTAATTAAGCAAGCAAAGCCTCAGTTTTACATTCATTTTCACCTTACTTTACAAAAGCTTATTGTCATGTCTTTTTTTGTATCTCCACTCTAAAAGACCCTCAGGGGAAGGGTGGAAATATTTTTGTCATAGTTGAAAAAATAAGGTTTATTGTGCAAGGACCATGTGCTTGTGGACAGCCATGTAACCTCAGTCTCTGTTGCTCCATCTGTAAACTGGATTTAATGTTCCTACAACTCACTGGGGAGGGCAGGCTTTGATTAACATGTATGATTGCCTTATACAAATGCAACTACTGTCACTGCTTGGTTTTATTAGCCACTATCAGTACAATATGAAGAGGAAACATGTAGCAGAATAATGTGCAACCAGGGTGAGCCCTCTCCACCTTTTGACCATCATATAATTTATTTTCAGACTCTTGTCACCATGTGTGTGTATTTAAAATAAAACTACACTTACTCTGTAGTGCTGTAGAAATCAATTAATTTGATGTAGAGGTTGACATGCAGACGAAACACTGTTTATTAAAGGGAAAATACCCACAGATATAATTAAATTCCTTGAGCAAATTTCTATTTTGTTTAGAAAATTTTTGTAAGGAAAAATATCTACTCCAATTTACAGAATCCAATATATTGAAAACACAAAAAAACTATTGCCAGCTCAACCTAGAAGAGTGTCTGGGAAATGCTTTATTTGTGTGAGTAAACACAGCTCAATCAGACTACATTTCCAAACACGCCGTACAAAACCAATTCTACCGCATTCATTTTTCTTTCCTCTGTGTTTTTCTGTTTTTCTCTTTTTTCCCCATCTCTCTCTGCCTCTCCCTCCTGAAAATCTCCTGCCACAGCGGCTGCATTTGCCTCCAGACTTGTCAGACACAGTGAGCCGTGCGAGCAAACAGGATCTGGCAGGATCCGCCAAACTGCTGAGCTCAGGATGTGGCGCCGTGGCCATGGGCAAGAAGCACCTGGACTTCTAGTGATTCCTACTTAGCAGCTTCACTCACATTTATCTGACACTCTAATTATGAGTGTTAATGACTTATAGAAATATTTTTCTTAATGATTTGACCCAGCAGAGTCTTGCAAAATGCGTGTTGTCGTGTGATGCCTTCCTTTTTTTAATTTTTTTTTTTTTTGTGTTCTGCTTTCTTTGTACTAATTTTGGTCTTGTTTGGATTTAGCTTCTGTTGTGTTGGGTCCTGCCATTGTTTTGCTCCATTGGAAACAGGTAGTGTTTTGTTCCTTTCCTTAAAATACAAAAATTGTGATTACCCTTTCATTTCTAATTTTTTTTAACATTAAAAATAAAGGGACATTTTTCCCCAAATAATTTTTTATATACTTACATATAATATTTTGTATGAATGATGAGGTTATGAAATAAAGGAATGGAACTAAGCAATTCATTGTCATGTGTTATTCAAACAGCAAACTACACACTTAAAAAAGCCATTAATTTCTGTAATTGAAATACCATTCTTAAATTTCAGGAAATCTCTACATCATTTTATAATATATTTAATATTAAATTTATAATATGTAAGACAGTTTTTGGTTCTAATATGCCAGTAATTGAAGATGGAGGGTTTTAAATCAGAATGTATTGTAGATAATTGCTTTGCCTTATGGCTTACTACATGCTTGAAAATGCACTTGAATGGAATTTCCTATCCAGAGAGGAAAGAATTGATTTCCTTATGTAGTTCAAAACAGTAATCCTAAACAATTGAAGTCAGCACTATGAAATTATGTCAACAGACATAATTCAAGACTGAAATTCAAACTGACAGCTACATTAATGCTGGGAAACCAGAGGAGTGCATCTCAGCTCGGAGAAGGATATCACAGCAAGCTGGTCTAAAGCAGGGCAGAATACACAAATAATTCAGGCTTTTGTACCCTCAGATATAAAATTTGTGAACTTCTAACTGTTCTCTATGTATCCCTGTGTGTCTCTCATCAAACAAAGGAACAGTGAAGCAAAGCTGACCTGGGAATTAAAGTGGTTTGCATTCTTTCTTCTGAGGCTGACTTCCATTTTGAAAGGTAATATCTTCTTCTCTGCAGAACTTCCAAGCCACCCAGCTGTAAGATTGCATTATAGTTTCAAAATTTAGTCTTTATAATAGTGTATTACATGGCTGGAGTGAAATTGAGTCTTCAAAGAACATGTTAATAGGATGCAATAATGGTAACATATTTTGATGGGTTTGGAACCAAGACTTGGGGAAGTGGTTTGCTTTTTTTCCCTTTTTTTCTGCAATCCAGGTTCTACTTTATTTTCTTCTTGACAACGCTGTGTAAAACAAAGACATAGCTTTTAAAACTGTCTAACTAATATGATGAATGTCAATCACTTAAAAAACTCCACTGTAGCATAAACACATACTGTATACAGCTTTTATTCTGAATTAGAATAATTGAATCAATGACAGTGATTTGCCAGGATGTCAAATCTATCCATCATATCCTGTCACTACCAGTTTATTTTTTGTGATCAAAATCAAAAAGACTACTATTTTGTCATCAGCTATTTCATTAGTAGTAACAATCAGGTTTTTTCTTCTATATTTTTTAGATATGCCTGTTACATTTTTTATTTCTAAAGACACAAATCCTTTTAAAATCTTTTCAAAATAAAGTTTCAGAAGTGAACTGTCAGTTTAGTGAAGAAAAAAGACATCTACTTTCCTATGCCAACATATTTAAAATATTATCATTGATGTCTCAAACATTTTTTCTCTTTTTGTATTATGTGTAACACTGAATGGAAGTTCTCATTAGATACATAATTGTGCCTTTTGAAAGCATGAAATAATTTAAATACTTAGGATAAAGTGATTTTTAACAAAGGTAGAGTTTTACATAGTATGTCTTTTTAATGTAAATAACACAAAACACAGTATTTCTTTGTGTGGAATATAAAATCACAAGGCATCTACATTGCTGCCAACATATTTAAATAGGTCATTGGCTTAACATACAGAGGGGAAAATATCATGAAAGTCACAGTCCTATTTCTAGTTAAGCTATTACCTGACAACTGTTGGTGAGCAGCATGTGCATCCCACGTGTGTGTCTGTCTACATGTGTGCCCTGTGCATCTGTAAGGCTTCAGTTTCCAAAACTTCAGCAGGGTAATATTAAAGCTGACAAACATTTTGAGTAATAAAAGGAACTCCTTCTGCAAATCTGCATCAGCTTGGTTTTTTTTCTGAGTCACTAAACGTGCTTTGTAAGGTAAGTGTTAGAGAATGCAGATGGAGCGGTGTTCTTTACCTAAGGCAAAGACATGGAGCAAAATTTCTCTTCTTTTCTTCCACAATATCCTATCAGTTACAAGGACATGTGGCAGTGTCTTGCCTAATCCAGCAAGCTGATGGGTGAGACAGAGCTTTGGATGTGCTACCTGGTAGCAGGTAGAGAGAGGGGAGCTACAGGGTAAATATGGGGTAGTTAGAGGGTAAATAAAGTGTAGATACAGTGTGGATAAAGTATAGATTTCAGTTCTTGCACCACCAGCAGTTTTGATTTCTTGGGAATCCAGAGAAATGTTCACCTGGTGATTTTCTGTGCCTCTTCCCCATAACCACTGTCAAGCTCCTGTGTACAAAACGTCCTTCTTCAGTTCTATCTTCTCTTGACTTGTAGGCAAATATTTAACTAAGGGGAGCAGCTCAGGTAATCGAAGAATGGGCACAGCCTCTTCTGACAGGCTGTGGCAATGTGCTACCAGCTCCTTTTGGCATCTCCAGAGGCCCCTTGCTGGCTGGGATGGAAATCCTGTGCCACTCTCACTCCTGCTCAGGGGGCTCCTCTCTGCAGAGATTGCAGAATGAGAGGGTTTTGTTTATTGCAATTTTTTTAAGCAGCACTTCCTACTTTTTAGCAGGCTGTAAACTGAAACCACCAAACTCAGCAGGGAAACAATAGATTCATCCCAGTGAAGACGTTCCCAATTCAGCACAAGAGCCTGATCTTTACAGAAATTGTGACACACAGTCAAGAAAGCAGTAATGAAATTTAAAACATTGTGCCTTTAATATGTCAAATAAGAATTCTTTATATAATTTCTGTTGTGTTGAGGTTTTCAAAATATAAGTATTTGGAACATGAGAAGAATATTATCATAGATAAGTCTTTTTCTCTGTTTGTAAAGACATTTCAAAAGCAATTTCCAGGGTGCAGCTGAATTCAATTTTCTGTAACAGTAGCTACAAGCATCTGGAAATGGGCATTCAGCTACTCCAGATTTAATACCTGTAGTAGTACACAACTGGTTTAATATTTAAATTTAATATCAACTAGTGATGCTGTTCGAAGCACAGCTTCTGAGAAAGTGCACAAGCCTAACTTAAAATAATCTTTTACCATGCCAGCATTGGAAGGTGAGGTGCTAATCAAGTTGCTCTGAAACCACAAGGGTGTAACACATGCCATTAAAAATGTGGCTGTGCTAAAAGAGCTCAACTCAAACACACACACTCTCACATGTGTTAAACAAGTATTTATGCAGGATCATATATTAGAAATTTAGTTTTAGTGTTCTTCTTCAAGTGCCTTTGCTGGAGAAACATTCTAACTACAGAGCATAACAGAAATAGGAAAGAAGATGCTTTTATGTCTTTAAGAGATGATGGAAGCAAGCCCTATCTCCCATGCCATCTCTTGGGATTTCTTTTTTCTCTTGTGAGCTACATGAGTGCAAGGCCTGCCTACATTTCTTTTTTTAATCACACTGAGCACATGATAGTGCTTATTCAATAATAAATGTACCTGTGTAGAAGAATGAGAGTGAATCCTCTTCATCTTAGGAAAAAAAGGCATCTCACATGTTGGGGGACAAGAAAACAAAAATTCCACCACTCTTTTTTTCAGGTTCTATTTAATAGAGTAAGCAAATGTTAGGCTATTTCTCTTTTCCCAAAACAAAGAGAATAAAAACTCCTGTACATCTGAGTAGATGGATCTTTCAGAACTATCGGGCATCAAGCATCCTGGAGCTTCTGCTTATTTAAACTCTGCCTTTAAACAGTTTTGAAAGTTATCAGGCACATCAAACTAATTTGCAGACCCCCTGTTCACATCAAAACAAAGACACCTTTTATGTTTTCAGCATTTTATTGCATGAAGATTTTCTGGACCTGCAGAATTTAATCTGAAAAGTCTTCCAGAGAAGTCAGTGATAGTTTTGACCAGGAGCAACCTGGTAGGGTAAGGTCCAGAGGATCTTTTACAATTTAGTAGATCTAGAGAATTTTTACCTGCTTATTCCTCTATATATTCAGGGGGAAAAAAAAAGGTATTTTAATGTCTTTTGGCATTGAAGATAAATGTAAAACACAAAATATAGCAAGATTTTTTTTAAAAAAAGGTCTTTATGCTGGCAGAGTTTGAGTCTGAATATTCATACCCTCAGAATGTTCTCAGCATTTAGTGTCAGAGGTATTCTCTTAAAAGTCTTGAAATGGGTGAATTTTGGTGCACTTTTGAAGGCAGGTTGAAGCAAATGCACTAAAGAAAGCTCTTGCTGGAATTTCACGGGACTGGACTTAGACAAGAACAGGAAGGAAGAATGGATTGGATTCTGGTATGAAATCAAGCAGTTTTCAGTGCCTGTGTTTTGAGATAGTTTATTGTGTGGAGAAAGAGCTGTAAACCTGTTTAAAATATATTGCTCAAGTGAAACTTTTCAGCAGTTCTCAGAATGCATTTGTTTAATACAAAGTAAATCAGAGCTTCCACTCATAGGCCAGGACTGTTTGTGCAGAGCTTCATCCTTGGCCTGGAAATTGCATGGCTACAAAATAAATTTGGCTTCCTGACCTGTTTTAAATCAGTAGGACAGGGATCATTCTAGCAGGGCTTGACACCAGTTCTGGCTTCACTGTCTCCAGCTCACAGCTGCAGCTAGAAACTGCAGCAGCAGCACTTCATTCCTGAGCAGGGAAGTTTGAGTGCATCCCTTTCCTTTCTGAGCACATACAACATCTCTGTGGATCCAGCAGATGAGCTTGTCAGACACAGAGGTATCCCAGCCATCCATCTGTGTAACAAAACTCCTGCCACCAGCATGGCCTTGCACTTGGAAAAGGTGAACTAATCATGGAAACACAGGATGGGGCAGGCTGGAAGGGACCACAGGGAGCCTCCCTGCCCAAGAAGGACCATCCCAGAGCACATGGCACTGGACTGTGCCTGGTTTTGGAATATCTCAGTGAGGCAGCTCCACAGCCTCCCTGAGCAGTCTGTTCCAGTGCTTCATCACCCATGCAGGAAGAAAGCTCTTCCTCATGTTCAGGTAGAGTTTCCTGTGCATCCATTTCTGCCCCTTGCCTCATGTGCTATTGCCTGGCACTGTGGAAAACGCCTCCTTCAAACACTGACAGGCATGGACAGGGTCTCCTCTCTCACTCATCTCTTCTGGGGGCTGAGCAGGCCCAGCTCCCTCAGTCCATCCTCATAAGAGATGCTCCAGTCCCTTCATCATCTTTGTTACCCTCCACTGGAACCACTCCAGGAGCTCCTCATCTCTCCTGTGCAGAGGAGCCCAGAACAGGGCACAGCACTATTAAATAAAACAACTCAGCCAAGACCAGATAGGGAGTGACAGAAAAAGAAAATAATTTGGAAGAGTTCTCCAGCGTGATGGTAATTCCATTTATGGTTCTTCCCAGTCTGCATCCAGGATAGTTCAGCAATTTTGGAAAATTACTGGTGTGAGAAGGGTTTTGACAGCACGAGAAGGATTTTGGCCGCACACTCGTGGAGACAGCAGAGTAGTAGTGGCAGCAGGCAGCAGATTGTGTGGGAGTCTTTCCAGGAGCCACCTCAAAACCAGGAGGTTCATCCCAACTATCCAGGGTTCATGGCTGAGGAGCTTCAAACATCAGTATCAATTCTCCAACTTCAGACAAGCAAATAGAACTCGTCCCAGAAAAACAGAGGGAAATGGGGTGGAAGCACAGGCAGGGTGGATGGAGCCACAATTACTTCAGGGGAGTCATTTTGCAGTCCTTGATTGTATAAGCTTCAATGAAGTTTTAAATATACCCTAGCCACAACAGGTGTAAACCAACAGCACTTCACACAGAGCAATTGAATCATAACTCAGAAAATCATTAGAACCAGCAAAAAAACTTAGTTTGAGTAAGAATCTAAGGGTTTGAATATGTACTTTGCAAAGTAGCAGTGTTGACTTAAATTCAGAGAAATCAAAGTGGATAACTTGCTTCTTTAAAAGAAAAAAAAGTGTAAAATTTAAATGGCAGGGTTTTTACTTAATCCAGTCTGACAGGGGGAGTTTTAAAAATAAATAAACCCTCCCTTGCAGTACTTGAAGCACAAAGCTGCCGAATACTGAGTGAGCATGAATCCAACTTCCAAGCCAAGTAAAATCAAGAGTAAAACATAAACAGTTACAGAGAGAAATATAGATTTTCTCCACTCATTATAAATTAACATATTTATTGTAACAAGATGAATATGCTTATCTGCTGTGTGCAGTTCCATGTAAATTAGAGCCCTTCTGTTGCCTTGTAGGTAATTTCTGTGGAATAACTGTTCATAAACTTCTCAAAATCCATTGGTGTAGGCCTGACCTGAAGGAGGTTATCTCTAAATCTACAAACTTCTCTGGTGCAGCTGGAAAAGCTTGTGTGTCCCAGGAGAGGAAGAGCTGCAATTTGCAACCCTCACCAATTTTAGCTGCCAGAGTACGTGAGGTCTCTCAGGTGCCTGGAGGCAATTGCAACCTCTGCTGGAGGATTCCAGGCAGATTACAGCTCCTGTCAGGCACCTGAAGGTAACAAGGATCCTCCTGGGTCACTCACAAAACCTCTGCTCACCATCTGACCCACATGCAATTCAACATAGGTGGTGAGGCTCTAGCACCAGAGACCTCTACAAGGCCAGCAAAAAACAATATCATGGTCCTTTGTGGGGGCAAAGCAGCCCCAGCACACAGCCCACCAGCATCAGACACAAGTTTTCAAAATCATGACCCTCTCACCAGGGATGTAACCAGGAAAGGGAAAGGGAGCAGCACAGAAGGCCCTGAAATTCTCAGTGTGCTAAAACATAGTCATCAGAGGTCCATAGCAAAACTTGAAGGAAAGCAAGTTTCTTGGAGACTTCTCTCCAAAGGGCTCCTTCCAAAGAGCAACAGGGGTTCTGAGAGCTGGAGGTTCCATACAACACATCAGCTGGACGTATTAACAGAATGATCAAATGGCTTCATTGCTTTGAGGTTTCATTTCTGCAGACCCTATGAAAACACTTTAATCTTCCACAGGATCACCTTTGCAAACTATCTTAGGATAGTGAGCTATCCAGGGTAAGCTACCCTAACTCTCTGCTGCTACACTGGGGTTTTCTTTCTTCACATCTAAGAGAATGTTGGGGGAGGAATTAATTAAAGATACTCTCTAAAGCAAGAACTTCCCAACCTGGCTCCTATCCAAACTTTACTATCTTTACTACTATGCATCTCCTGCAGGTTCCTCCAGCCTCTGCTATTTTCTCAAAGAAATACTAAACAGTAACATGTGAGAGACTTCCCTAACACCATTCTCCAGCATTAATCCAAAAGGAGCTATATTCTGTGCTTTGCTTTCCACCCAAAGAGGAGGAACATGACTCTGCCACTGTTCAGTGCGGGGCTTCAGCCAGAAAAACACTCCCACACTGCCTTCTCTGCATGGCAAGGCACAGAAAAGCTCAGAAGGAGACCAAACAGCCAGCACAGACTCCCCTCTCACATCCATAATTCACACACTGTTTCTAGTTGGGGAGGGTGTCTGTAGGTGCCAACCTCTGACTACAATCAGGGCTGCAAAGAAGAGTTGTTTAAAAGAAGATCCGACACCATTCCCAGAGTGGAGGAGCCTTATCAGCGTGGCACAAAGCTCAACTGGTGAAATGAGGACAAAAGCAAACAGAAATGAACTGGGGGGGAAAAAAACTAAATTAAAAGGACCACGTGTTTGCAGTTTTTGTTGTGCTGTTTTACCAAGGAAAAGTGGAACAAATTTAATCCTTAGGATGACTCTAAACTGCACATATTACCCAGAGAAAGGGGGGATGATATATTTTAGTCAGTAATACCAGAAAAATCAATTAAAAAAAAAAGCCAGGCATCTTTGGCCATTAAAAGTAAATGAAATGAAACTTCCAATGGCTGGAAAGCCTGGAGGAGGCAATGTGTTATCAGTCCCAAGTCGTTGTCTGCTACTGTAATCTTACCCCCCCAGATAAATCCCGTGTTAGGCTGCCTAAAGTGAACCAGCCCATGGGGGCATTTTTCTCTCTTTATAAATAAAAATCCTAGCTGAAAAGAAGAGGAGAAGCCCCCTTTGGGTGCCCCATCCTGGGTGAGGAAGCAACTCACCGGCAGGGCACAGGCTGGCTCGTGCTTACCTTTTAAAAGCAATTAAAGGCCGTCTGTGCTCGGTGCTCGGCGGCTCCAACACGTGTGTCACCCATGCATGTCTGCTTCGCCATCAGCATGTATGGCTCATCATCTGTCTGCTCTGAACAATAACTGTTAGGTTAGCAGCCTTTTCACTTGTAAATGTAAATATTGTATCTAGAACACAATATTTGAAACACAAAATACAGTGTTATTAAGACAGCACTCACACATCAATTCTTGTGTGACTATAATTTGTGAAATGCCTTAGGAGGGGCTTATAAATAAAGTATAAGGTGTTATTATGAAATACATTTTAACCAAATGCACAGAAATGTCTCGTTCCTATTGAAATCAATAGCAAAACTCCCACTAATTTCGGTGGTGAAAAGAGAAGACCCTTGGAAATTGCTGTGTTACACTGAGCAAACACATCACAGCAGATTTCAGTCTCCACAAGTAATACAGCTCTGGAAGAAAAAAGGGGGTGAAAACGGGTATTAGAGGCTGTTCAGAGCACGCTGAAGATTTTTGTTCCCCACTCCCGCTGCTGATTGCGGTGCCTGGCGATGCAGCACGTCCTACACAGCCACGCTCCATCCATCCCCCTGCCCGCTCCCAGCGGCGCTCCCTGGGCGCTGGGGCAGCTCCGGGGCCTCGCCTGGCCCCCGGGAAGGGCCCGGGACCTGGCACCGGGGGTTCCACACCCCAGCCCACCCGGGGAGATGCCCCTTGGCTGGGCTGGGGATGCGACGTGGCGGGCAAGGCTGCCCGTGAGCCGCGGAGCCCACGGCAGCGGCTCTGGAGGCAGCAGCGCTCAGGGCACCGAGAGCCCCGGCTTCTTCCCGATGTGCAGCCAGCCGGGGACTTCTCCCCGCCGACCTCCTTCCATAGGGCACGATAAGGAGCCAGTGAGCCAGAAATGTCTCCTCTCCGCCGCGGCTAGCCAGCCTGTCACTGAAATGATCTCAAGGTCCATCCGCGCACGCACGGCTTTTGTCGCATGGCTGCGGAGGCGCGGGGCCGCAGCCCCCGGCCAGAGAAAGCCTTCGGAGGGGATGGCGACAGCACGATGGAAGCCGCCGGCGGCTGGACCACGGGCGGTGGAGCTGGCAGGCCGGGAAAAGCCGGGAAGGGCAGGGAAGAGCTATGGGGAGCTGCCTCTGCCCGCGCCTCGGCACCTGCGGAAACAGCAACCAGCGCACAAAAGTTGTCGGGGGAAGAAGGGGTGGAAAGATCTTTTCCTTTCCTGGTTGAGCAGAAGTTGGTATTTCCATAACAAACTACGTTAGTAGGTATAAACACGATAATTAGCTTTAGAAGTGAGGGGTTTGTACCTGTAATTAATTGTTCCCGGAATCAAGTTAGCTATGGGAGGAGGGACCTGCCTATTGTGGTGTTTAATACAATCTATCCATTCCTTATAAATACATAACTTGCAGGTCTGATAAAAATATATACTAAAAAATATTTAACACTGATGCTTCTTTGACATTTGTGAATGGATGGCTTCCAGGTAATTAAAACTACATGATGCTGGGATAACAAACATACTTAAAACTGACCAGTATCAAAATCAAAACTCATTTTTGCTTGTTTTAGGCTTTTCATTTCAATAGCTATCATCTCGTGCTTTGAGCGAAGCTGCTCTTTTTCTCTAAGGGATTCAGAGTTTACGTGCATTTAATCTCCTCTGCAGCATTGCAACCACCTCAGCAGCAGAGCCCTGCTACCCCTAGTCTGCAGTGAAGCGCTATCTGCAGTGACAAATATGCCAAAAGGAAAACAGAACCAGCCTAGATGGCATCTCTGCTTTACTAAAGGCTGCTTGTGATGCCTGTGCTTTGACTCAAAACTCCCTGCACGTTGGCTTTTTAATCATGAGATCCCTTTTTCAGCACAGCACCGAGAGTAACAACTGCAGCACAATGAGCCAGCTTCATAGATATGGGAATGTTTAGATTTCCCTGCCAGTGACTAAAGGCCTTTAGCTTTCACTAGCCAGTCCCAGCTCGCATTGTTGTTGCCTGTTGATTTGTCTTCTCTCATTATTCCTTGACATGCAGCTCTCCACCCACGCCCACACTAACAACCCTCACACAAAGCGCATTGAGGTATTAACCAGGTTACAAGTTCAATGGAAAATTACACTAAGATTGTGCTGTGTGGCAATATAAAGGGATGGCATTCACTCTCCCAAAGAGCCTGTTAAAAACACAGCTGGCTTGGTTGGGTTTTGTTTTTTTTTTCCCCTTTTAAGCATCCTAACAAAAACAATTTTTAGAAGCCAGGGATGTATATCTGGGTGTATGTGTGTCCATATGTACTTTAGGTACAATGGGAACAGACAGACACAGGCGTGCACTGTGCCTCCTCCTCTGCCTGGCACAGTGCAAGCTCCCCTCTGGAAATTCTGCTGGATTCTGGAGTTCATTTAGAGCATCCCCAGAAACCCCAGCTAAACAAACAACCTCCTCCTGCTCTCTGCTGCAATTAGATACACAAACCTATCTTCTTTCTGTTAGCCCGAATTACAGGCCGGTGGAAGGGCTGAAAGTCTACAAAAATATTCCTTAAAAATGTCCCTTCCTTACTGAAAACTGAAAATAAAATCAAAATAAAACTTAATGAGATTAACCTAGCACAGTAACAAAATTTGCAACACCACACTATAAGGTTAAAAAGAAAATAGTATAATAAAGGAAATACAAAGGCTTTGGCATGGTTTTTACAATCAACAATGGTTAATCTTGATATGTAGTTGTGAACAACTTCAAAACACTTAAGTTTAAAACTCTTGCAAGCACTTTTAATTGATTAGGAATGAATTCTAGATGCACAAAGATGATTGGACTGTGAACAGTAGTACAACTACATCTAAGAACAATTAACTCTTGCCGACCAAAAAAGAAACGTATGATGCATGAAAATGTGTATAAAACATCTATAGAATATTCTTGTCAAATATAAATGAAATTAACTTTATTATAGAAATCATTCTGGGAGATTTCTAGGGAAGACAAATACTTACATTTCGACATAAAACAAATTGGATTATATCGAAGACACAATCTACCTTTTATCTATCAAACTCTTTTCTCCATCGAAGCTCTCTCTCTTACCCCCTGTTTGCACATAGCTTCAGCCTTTAACAACCTTTGGAAATACCAACAGATATTTTTCTTACATAAATCTAGTGCGTATTGTTCCAGGTTTAATTATATGCAATGGAATGATACAAACTTGGAACATCAATCCATAATCTATGAACAGATTGGTAGAAGTATTCGATATATCTTGATAAAACTCTTAAAATTCGTGGCAAAGCTTGTTGATCATGGCTTCTTTTTTTTTGTTTTGTTTTCCTTTTCTCTTTTTTTTTTTTTAAACAACTTCATGACCAACACAGATCAAACATCCATCCAGTCTACATTGTTCTTTTTTTTTTTTCATTATAACATACAAATGCCCATTTACAAATAATACACCAAAATGAATAAAAGTTTGGATACCAAAATGAAGATTTGTTCCAACTGATATAATGCCTTCAGTGTACAAAGGTCCATGTGAAAGTCTTTTCCATGTGTTACAGCATAGGGCACAGTTGCAGTACAGAAGTACTCTGAGAGCCATTCTTCCTTTATAAAATACTGCTGAACATCCAACTGTTGTCCATATAGTCATTTACGGAATTAACACATGTTTTACTGTAATCTTGGCCAGTATTGAGACATATCAGGTTCACTGCCAGGAACTTGAACTGGAACTGACACTCCAGGGGAAATGAGACCTGAAAATTGAGAGGGAAAATGGATATTTTAGTTTTTCTATACATAGCAAAATTTTTGCTTTACAGTTTCACAGATTCGAGCTTGTATTCCAATAAACATCAAATCTCACCATCTACAAGCCTGTGGAACTGGGGGCTGGAGACATATATATTTTAAAAGCTATGCACACCTCACTGATTGTTGTTATAAATAATCTTTCATGCTTTGAGATAAATGCCAGAGCCTCGGCTCGTTAGTATCACTTGAGAATTCAGCCCAAAATACACTGAACAGTTCTATTCTTTTGAAAAGTGCCTGGTTTGCTCCTGTTTATGCTGACACTTGTCCTTTTTTATCCTGATGTGCCTTTTTATGCATGGGCTAATATTTCTACAGGTTCCCTGCCTCTCTGAAAACTTCAAATCTTCAGCAATAAATGACGTCTGACACAGACACGGTAAAAACGTGCCCAGTTCTGCAAACAGTTTCACATGCACTCAACCTCACCAGTGAGGGTATCTCTGCTGAAACTTAATGCTGAAATAAATGCTGATTTAGAGTTTAATTATACAGGGAAGATTCTGAGGCATGGGGAGGCTCACTAAAAAACTTGCCTCTGTCCTGCTATTTCGACACCACCTCTGTCAATCAGCTTTCTTTCCACTTAGCCCTCCAAGAAGCAGATTAAATATCAGAATTTTTGCTCTAGTTTGCAGGGTTACACACTTTCACCTTCTGCCTGGTATGGCAGCAACTAATCCCAACGGAGAGACCTCCCCCAGTGATGGGGAGAGGCTTCTCACAGTGAATACACGTGAGAAGCCTGGAGGCTGGAGCAAGGAAGGCATGCTGGCAGGAAGGCAGGGGGAGCACAGGGTCACTCACCTGTGGAAGTGGTGCCAGAGGTGCCCATGGGCTGGCTGTTCATGTGTGTCTGCATGTGAGGAGGGGTGTATGTATCATAGCTCCGTCCATTCACCGATGGACTGGTGGGCAGCATGCAAGAGTAGGAGGAGGTTTGGCTGGGTACCGGGGGCTGTGGGAGCAAAGGACAAGGTGTTAAGTGTCACTGCAGGTAAAGACAGCATCACACTCTTGGGCATGGACATGCCAGCCCTCAGAGGCTGCTTGCAGCAGAGCTCCAGGTTTCAAATTCAGGGACCCCAGTTGTAAAGACTTATTTAGGAGCCAAATCAAGCAGGCCCTTCATGGAGGCTTTTGGTCTAAAAGCCAACAGGGATGGTTACTGGTGCTTTTTCAGATGTGCTTGGCAAGGAGATCCCTACATCCAGATGTGATGGAGGGGTTACATCCCTAAGCCTGAGTGCTGCCCTCCTTTATACCCACGTGAAAGGAAGATATCTCTTACCATTTGCAGCCAGAGACATCTTACCTCACACTTGGTGCTCTAACTAAAAGTATTCCACTGAGGCACAGAGGCTGCTCCTGCAGCTGCCAGAATGGGGCACATACACACAGATCATGTGAGGGGTTGGGGGGACCAAGGCTCTGAAGGGGAATCCCCAAACCCGTACATACACCTGCACTGATCCCCATCAGAGCCACAGTCACCCCAAACCTGTCAGCGACATCCCAGAATGGACATCTCCATTTACCTCATCTCCAACCCCTAAAATCCAATTTGCCAGGGGGGACAGCAGCTGGGGGCAGGGGCTGAGGATGGTACAGAGCCAGGGAGGGTCCAAGCAGGAGCTTCTCCCGCTCCAGGCTGCTGGATGAGTGAGGACCAGTGCAGTCTTGACCCAGGGAGGCAGCGAGGGAGCAGGAAGCAGGATGAGTAATTCCCACTCCGAGCACACGAGACCCGACACGTCTGCACATATTTCCTGTCTGCACATCCCTGCCACAGCCTTCCCCAGTCTCACTTGCCCAGCACACACGCTGAGCTCTGGGAGAACACGCAGCACTCCGAGCACCCACAGAGAGAAGCCAATGGCTCGGCTGCCCAGTCTCCCTCTCTGACACCGCACACAGGCAGCATTTTCCAGAGAAAAAGGCAGTGTCCCTGCCCAGGTGCCCACTGGTGAATCAGGGGCCTCCTGCTTTCCCAAGGGTCCCCTCCTGTATCAGCCTTTTGATCTTTTGTCATGGGCTCCCAGCCCGCTGCCGGAACGGCGCCGCCAGCCTCCAACGTCATGAAACAGCGACCTGGCCAACACTGCTTCTTTGCATAGACTTACTTGCGAGACTCTAACTTTATTTGGTTAATTTTGGTTCAGCAATTAGTAACATCGTAATTGCCACAGCGGAGGAGTCAGGCTCTCTAATCTGCTCGCCTCTCTCTAGCAGTGGTCAATGCTGTGTGCCTCAGACAAAGCTGCAAAACTCCCGTAATTGGCCAGCACCTTCCTAGGCCAACCCCACCATTAAAAAAGGAGGAATTTTGCATCTGAAAGGTCTATAGAAACAGACCCCAAAGGAATAGATTTCTTCCTAACCCAGCTGGTGATCAGCTAATGCTTTCAGGCATGAGGATTGACAGCTCTTGCAATTCTGGCTTAGCTGGCATAACCACTGATGCTAATCACATCCTTCTCTCTCTCAGGTGTTCCTAATGTGCCACTGCCACGTTACCTACACCCAGAAGGTCAGAACCCTCCAGCAGCTTATTCAGGCAGCAATTTCCACAATATGGCATCAGCGAGTTCCAGAGGTTAACCACATTTTTTTTTTCCCCAAACAGCACTTTTTATCCCAGATTTGTTCCCCTTGCAAATTTGAGGCCTTTTCTCTTCTAAAATCTGAGAAAAGTTCTTGTTGAGCACTGCATCTCTCAAAGCCCTCTCCCTTCTGATTCCCCCAAGGAGGGCATCTTTCCAGATGCCAAGGAAGCCTTTGGGTGCCGGGTTGGGCCTCATGACGTGGAGGAAGGGTCCCCAGCCACACTCACACACAGCCCAGGGGCCACTGAGTCCCGAGGGAATGTCGTGTCCTGGCGTGGCACTGCACTTACTTGCATAGGCAGGTTGTTGGCCATGGTGAAGCTGGGCATGGGCGGCAGCGCGCTGTACGTGTTCGTGAGCGCCGTGTCCGTCCTGCCCAACATGGAACCTGATGTGAAAGAGGAAACTATAATAGAATAGACAGATAGATGAACACATTAGTTTAACCACATTTACAAGAGGAAAACACAGTCTCAGAGTCTCGTTTTGCCCAGAGGACGGACGGACGTGAGCGGGTTGGTGGCATTACCGGGGGTGGTTGGTTGTGGGATCGGCTGGTAAACGCTTGTGCTGAAACTACTACTGATGGGAATGTGGCTGGGAGTGTTGCTGGCTTGTCTTCGCTGGTTCCTCAGCTTCTCTTCCCTTCTCCATTTGGCCCTTCTGTTGGAAAACCACACCTGGAAACACAGCATTTGAGAGACGTGAGTGACCTTACAAGGACCAGAGGCACGGGGCCTGCCCCACGTAGCTCAAGGCCATGGCTTGCAGTGGAGCAAAGCAAGGCCAGCTGCTGCTATTTTCCTGAAAGAGGGATATGGGCAAATACCTGATCATAAATATGGGTTGCCCCAAGTTTTGAGAAGCCAAGAGTGACCAAATCAGCATAGTAATAATAAAAATACTACTATAGTTGCAGAGCAAATCTGTACCTGTATCCTTGCTTCAGGCAGGTCTATTTTAGCAGCTAGTCTCTCTCTTGCAAACACATCGGGATAGTGGGTCCTCTCAAATTCTGCAGAAGGAAATATTCTTGCATTAGTTGCAGAGCTGATGTGGCTGACTGTAAAATCAGAGTTGTTCCTGCACTGCCTGTGCTCCAAATGCTCTTAAGAAGCATCACTGCAAAGGCAAAGCTGAGCTCTCTGCCTGTGTGTTAGGAAGGAGGATGCCTTGCCTGCTGGGGAGCATTGCTATGGGGATGGGCAAGCTTGGGTGCAATGCTGCATCTTTCAAGAAGCAGTGAGGGCTTCTGCCTCCACTGAGGGGGTCCCCAAGGCAGCCCTGACCCTGTCACCACGAAGCGAAATGGCATGTCGCTGAACAAGAGCGCAAAACAAGGACAAAGCTCCACAGCAGCTCAGAGGCGAGGTGCGCCCAGGCCAGCCAGGGAAAAGGGCACCTGCTCCCAGCCCCAGGCACTGGAGCACTGGGGATGGGGAGTGAGCATGAGGGCAGGCATGGGGAACTCTGGCAGCCCCCTGCCTGCCCTCAGCTCCCCAGCAATGCAGCACAGCGGGCAGGAGGAGAATTATCCCCCCAAGAGAAGCCCGGGGTGTAGCATCGGTGTGTCGGTGTGATCTGTGCCCTGAATTCTTTGCCTTTGAAAACCATTTTAAACAGCTTTTCAGGGTACACCACGGCCACCAATGAATATTAGAAGCTCCATGAATAAAAGAGCACGGAGGAAGCCACAGAGTTTAGATACATACATATATATAAGCACAGGAATGCCGTGCTTACATTTAGCTGGTAACGTAGTCAGGGCACATTTTGCTTTTCTCTCCCTCTTCAGCCATAGGAAAATGCCACTCACCTTTCTCAAGGGCTTCGATTTGCTCTTGGGTAAAGGATGTCCTATTTCTCTGCAGCTTCCTTTTGAGCTGGAGTCTCATTTGGGCCTCGTCTGAATCTTCTCCATTAGAGCTGATGGAGTTAGTGTTTTCCCCTCCTCCCTCCTGTTGCGGACAGCCATCTGTGGAGCAGAGAGTCAGAAAGTGAGATGCAGGTACCCTTGTTCGAAGATCCCTATCAGAGAAATAACACAACTGCAAACAAGTTCAGCCATGTTTGCTGACACCCTCCCTTTAAAATGTCTCGGGTATCAAAGCAGCACGGTGCTAATGACACGGGTAACACAGAAACATTTCAGTTTCCAGCCTTACGTAAACATCGGAGATGAGGAATTACCATCACCTGGTCTTAATTTCATTTTGTTTTCCCTCTGGAATAAAACCTGCATAAAAATACTTTCCCCTGAAAGTGATTCTTTCCATGAATCCCTGTTGGAGTGCCATGGCAGTCTCCTCTGTCTGCTGCATTTATTTACCTATTGCTATATTTAAAATAGTGATGTTCAGTATTTCAGATTATCCATAATCAGTAATTCCTATCTAATCAATTAGATGTTGATAGGTTTGCAGAAAATGCTATTAAGAAACCAAACCAAGCTTGTAATCTTTTTAAAAAAATATTTATCCAGTTTTTATTTGAATTCTGCACAGTCAATTTCATTTTAAAGGTTGTGAATTTAGAAGTGCCTGCATTGTTCTGCAGTTTTATTCAACTATTGTATGAGTGTGCATTGCCTTGACACCTATTACTGAGCACAGCTGTAATTATATCATCACCAAGAACAGGCTATAATTGCTGAAAATGGAATTTTATATTTAGATAAAAGGACTGTCCATTCTTTGTAATATGTTGCACCAGAGAAAAGTAAGATTTCTTTTAAAATTTTAACATGTAATTTTAAAAGAAATAGTAGCGAGTTCACTAACTAGCTAAATACGCTGCTCTGCAGCTGAGCGTTTGGCATATCATTTAAGTGGTACATTTTTAATTAGGGCATTTCCACCACTTTTAATGTAATTTCTGTCATTAAACAGGGGAAAGTTTCATTGTGCTCGGAGCTCGGGCGGAGGCGGCTGCGGCCCGGGGCCGGCTGGTGTTGAGGGGCTCCGCGGGCACCCCCGGCCGCCGGGGCCGGAGGGACGGAGGCTGCTGGCGAGGCAGAGAAGTCGTTGTCCTAAATGAGCTCTCCCTCTCCTTTCAAAGCATATTTTTCGAGGCGTTTTGATGTCGCATAAAGAGGGAGCCGGGCTGAGGGACGCATGGGCTACTTATGCTAATTCCCTTGAAAAGTTACGCCAAAAATAAATAGCGACACTCCCGCGACATCCTTTAAATATTGTGGGAAATCAACTTTAAAGTAATATCATTTATAATCGGCGAACAATGGCCCCGGCCTTCAAAGCTCGGGGGGAATTGTGACAGGATCTGGTGGGACCCTTTCAACCACTTTGAAATGTTTTAAAACCCGAACTTTCTCCTCCATTTAAACACAGGGATTCAGCGGCCTTGGTCACCATATGGGCGGCCGCAGCCCCATTGAGGCGGCCGGCGGCGGGTGAATAGCGGGGGGGCGGGGGGAGCCGCTTTTCAGGGCACACAAAGCCCCGGGCCCGGGGACAGCCGCCGCGGCGGGGCAGCGCCCTGCCAAGCGCGGGTGGCAGCGCCGGGGGCCGCGCCNCACCTAAACTCGCTTACGGTCATTTCCAAGCCCAGCCCGGACAATTAAGATATCCTCTTTTTAGACACACACCTCTTTTTATCTTTTTCTTTCCTTTTTTTTTTCTTTTTTTTGGGGGGGGGATGTCTTGTTTTTGAGTTGGTTTTTTTTTTTAAAGCCCCTAAAAGAAACGATCTCAATAGGACTGTTCCACCTTCCAGACCTAATCCGTAAGAAAGTAAGTGAATGTCCGTCCCTATTATCCTATAGCCAGACCATCTGACGCTGGGTATAGGATTTGTTTCCTGGAAAAAAAAAAAAAAAAAAAAAAGACGCTGGGAAATAAAATCATTCCTTAGTTTCTTAGTGTCTTAATCAGTGAGGCGGAAAACAAGCAAAAAAAGATAGCAAACCAATTGCAGCACCTCTCAGCTATAGAGCCGGGATCAAAACATTGTAGCATCTGTTGAAAGAGAAAGTGTCTAAATCCTATAGAAGGCTTTAGTCTTATAAGAGAGGGAGGGGAGAAAAAAAGATAAGAAACAGTGTCTCGGTGATCCCTAAAACCACTAAATCACTGGAGAATTTCTCCCGGATAGAGATGTCTCTTTTTGTTCTGTCAGCCCTCATGTATCCATTATTTTATTCACTGCTGCATGGCGTTTATCAGATTGAGACCATATTTGTACCCCTCTGAGACCTAACCTCGCCTTATGCTTTTTGAGTAATGGACTCTTAAAATCCAGTAACATACCCCTGCAAGGGAAAAACATTAGAGGGAGCATGAATATTCCAGAGGAAATCCATTTTATTAATTTTAATTTCGCCATGCGGATGTTTTAAGTGCCTGCCTGCCTCCCCCTCGCCTCCGCTGCCCACGCACGCCCGCGCCCCCGGCCCGAGCCAGCCCTGCCCGCTCCTCGCCGCTTCCTTTCGGCTGCGATTTAAGAGAGGGCTCCCCAGGTCCTCCGGCCTCGCACTCTCCTGCCCGGGTCCCGCGTTCCCCTGCGGAAACTGCGCTCATCCCTACGCCACGAGAAGGGGCCACCACTGGCCCCCAAAGAGCCACCCCCAGCCGCCGCCTCCTGCCCGGGCTGCGCTGCCGCTGGTGCGGCCAAGGGTCCCAGGTGTGCCCGCACCGCACCCGCGCAGGGGCTGGGCCTCCGAGCAGCGCTCGTCGGCGGGGAGCGCGGGCGCGGGGCGCCCGATATTTCGCCGTTTGACGCCTTTCCTAAGAAGAAGAGTCAAAACTCCCAAAGCACGGCCCGGCGGGAGCGGAGGGCGCCCGGCCGCTGGGAACCGCACGGGCGGTGGGTGCTCTGCCCTGCGCCCGCAGCGCTCCGCGCCTCGCAGCTCGGGTGCGGGGCGGCGAGGGAAGGGCGCCGGGGCCAGCCGAGAGACCCCGGGCCGGGCCAGGGCACCGCAGGTAGGGGCGAGGCGAGGGCGGCTGGCGGCAGGAGCCGCCCCGGTTCCTGGGGTGGACATCGGGCAAAACAAATGCAAAAGGAAAACCCCACAGCCGAACAACAAAAACCACCAAAGTGGGGGTAGGGGGAAGGGAGGGCTCTGCTCTATCTTTCTAGTGTCCTTCATAGACTGTTTTCTTCTCTTAAAACTGACATGTCTAATTGGCAAGCGGTGCCATATCGTGTCCAGAGGTCTCCTGTGGAACATTTCTACAGCTGTCTCCTTCAACTAGACGCTTATTCATGTCGCCTTAATGAGAAACAAAACGATCTCTAATGAGCAATTACATAGCGACAGAATTGTTCCCATAACAAATTCTTGCGTGTGACAGAAACATCCTTTGTACCAGATATTCCGCTCACTGTTACCGATTTTTTTTTCCTTGCGGGGTGAAAACAAAAAGCAGGTTGTTGTATATAGACACCTCTTCTAAAGGAATGACCAGAGCCAGGGAGAGCCGAGCCTCAACAGAGCCCGCATTCAAAAAGAAGCCATTAACCATCTTAAGTATGTAACGTAACATCCCATTATCCTTCATATTATCCCCTTGTCATTCCTACAACAAATACCTATTAATCTTCAGGATAAACAGTTTCCTATATTTACAAAGTTGTTTCGGGTCCATTGAGGAGGAATTATAATCAGCCCTACGGAGATAGTTACCGAACGCCCCAGCTTTGGGGAGAGACCCCGGCGCGGGGAGGCGGCCCGGGCAGGGAGCGGGAGCCCTAATTACGGGCCGATGGGCGAGGTTAAGGCTCAGCCCCGGATCCCGCCCGGCTGCCGACACCGCAGCTCGGCGGACGCAGCTTTAGCAGCGGATGCTGCTGGGCTCCCCTGCCCACCGCAGGACTGGGGCCGGGGCTGGACGCCCACCGTGCCGCCGGCCCCTCACCCACCTGCCCGCAGCCGCCCGAGGAGGCGGCGGCACGGACGCCCGCCACTCTCAGCCCTGCAACCGGGGAGTGGGCAAGGCTGACCCGCGTCGTGGCCACCTCCTCCGGACGGGGCCGAACCGAGCCGATCCGGGCCACCCCGAGCTGGGGAACGGCCACCGGGTTGTCCCTTACCTTGTGTGGGCTGCCCGGGTACCGAGGTGCCGGGATACCAGCCGGGTCGGGTGCCCCAGGTCCCCGTCTGTCCGTTCAGCATCCTTAGCTTGTCGTACATCCCGTCGGCACCCATCTGTTGCTTTTCGCTAGCCAGGTTGCGTAGGACTCTGTTTATCGACGACACCTGGAAGGCAAAGGACAGGAAAGGCAATGGTAGTGCGGTAGCGCGCTCCCCGTCAGCCACCCGCGAAACCCCCGCGTCCCCCAGCGCAGCGGGCGGCTCGACCTGGGCGCAAGTCAAGGCTTCCCTGAGCGCTGCGGCCGCCCCGCACCGCCGAGTCCCAGCCGCCCCGACTCGCTCACTGCTGCTGGTGGTGGTGGTGCAAACAAACAAACAAACCACGGGGGAAGGAGGGAAAAAAAAAAAAAAAAAAAACCAAAGGAAAAAAAAAAAAAAAGCCCCAAACCCAACCCTGCAAAACCAGAGTGATGGCTTCGACTGATGCTTGCAGTCCTGAGGCGCCAGGCGCAGGGGTGACCCGCATATTGTTTTTTATTTTTTTCCCTCCTTAAAGGCATTTGTCAGATTCTGTATGAAAAAATGCGTCTGACCCTGCCACATGCAAATGATGTGAACCTGCTATCCTCTCTTCTGATACCAAAACAAAGGAAGCAGAGGCTCGCTACGGCTACCCAGCATTGTACACGGCACACAGGAAGGTTTTTTTAATGAACTTACACTGGGTATATTATCGTTGGTACAGACCCCCTCTGATAGTAATCTGTCTCGAATCTCCCACGCAAAGATGGAGGGGCACTCTCGTTTATACTGCGCTATTTTGCTTACAACTTCTGGAGTCGCTACTCTCGGTTTACTACCTCCGATTGCCCTGGGTCTGATGGAGCCAGTTTCGTAATACCTGCCCAAAATTTTACTCACACATCCATTCGACACCTGGATAGGGAAGCGGACAGAAAATCACATTATTAATAATTTCAAGACAAAAATAAAATTGTTTAAGTATGCATTAAACAATGACAAGCTTACGTTTTGATTGTCCAGCACTTGGACTTTTGCATCTGCATGGGTCTATAACACAAAAATATACCTTAAATGGTATGAGAACTTACTTAGAGAGTCTTTTTTTTTTTTTTCTTAAAAAAAATTACATTCGTGGCCCTACCCTCTACAAAAGTGATACTTTAAAAACATTCGGAAGGAAAAAAAAAAATCATCTGGTCAAAACGTAATTCTCCTAGTATCAACGTTAAAATACGCCTTAAATGCGAACAATAGGTAAACCAGACTAGTCTCCATCCTTTTCACTGCTCTTAGCCAAAGGACTTGCGGGGGAAGGGGTGAGTGAAGGGTTTTTAAGACCTACATTTACAAAATACCCCTGAACTGAGCCAGATTGCGTGAATGTCCGTAAGGACAGATTCCGGGCTAAAACAGCGTGGCTTTGAGGGGGGTTCTTTTTCCTCTCTGGTTTTTTTTTCCTTTTCTTTTTTTGTTTTAGTATTGTTTTGCTTTTTGGAAGGAAAAAAAAAGGTAAAAATTTAAAAAAAAAGAAGTAAGCCACGCCAAATGCATAAAGATATCACAAAATCATAAGTAAATACGTGGGGTAAGAAGGGAAGGAGAGGAAACTGAAATTATGCCGAGTCGTATAATTCAGTTTATTACAGCAAACTAACTGTAACGACAGCGCAGGTTCTCACCGGATGGAAATAAGGGGGAACGAAAACTAAAAATCTAAATATTTTAAAAAGCATATATATTGATATATACGCATCGAAAGGTCTATTTGCAGCAACAATCGAGCAGATGGATCGTTTTATTAGGCTGGA
>VWYI01043746.1:0-11829 GCA_013399455.1 Anthoscopus minutus | reverse complement strand
GAAAGAACTCAAACCCAGACCCTTCCTCAGTCCTTTCTCATAGCTACGTTAGAAAAAGTCAAAAGGTACAGTTTACCATGCAGCTTTAAAGGTCAATCCCAGTACCAGGCATCCTGGGGAAAAGAGACCATGAGACACAACCCAAGGGAACTGTCAAGTTTGTAGCAGATAGTTGATGCTTAATGCAATGGGATGTGGACATTTAAAATCAAAACTTTCTGTTTTAAGAGAAAATCTTCATGTTATCAAGATTTCTGTGGTCCTGACAGTAGAAGTGGCAAAGGTTTCTACATAATGTAAAAAGTTGGATTTAAATAGGCTGTTCAGATCTTTCAGCTGAAAAATGAAAATGGAAAATTGTATTGCAATAAAACCAGATGGTTTTAGACCTCAGGTGCACAAAATTTGAGGCCAAAAGTAATAATTTTGCATGACTCATTTCCTACTTGCAGGGCAGCTATTTGAGGCTCTGGAGCCTGATTGAGAAACTAAATTCAGGGGCAATTGAGAGAAAAATAACTGATCCTCATTTCTGCTACTACATATAATTCAGTCACTGCTGTGAAAAAATGCCACCTAATAGGTGCAATAGTTGTGCTAGATATAGTGTTGCTAAATCACAAGTAGCATTCAGAAAAGCAGCCTCTCTGCCCCTTGTTATTATCCATATTCCAAGCCAGAGGGTCATTTACAAAATAATCAGAAATATACTTGAGAGTGCAGAATAACACAGAATGAAAAACTAATTGACAAAATCCTTAATGTGGCAGAACTGGTCAAAAACAGCACTGATGCTGCAATTAGTTATTAAAATGAATTTGTCATATTCAAGGAAACAGTGCAAGTCACTTTCATGCTGTATTAAATCTACCTTATACTTAAGAAGCCACTTCAAAGACCTATAGATCTCCAAAGGAAAATATCCCAACCCCATCTCTCTGCATGGAAAATGTGAAACTATTGAGAGGAAAAACCTCAAAAATTTATCCTGGTCTTCAGATTGATTCTGTCTGTAGCTTACCCTGGCTACAAAAACATGCCCCTTGAGGACTACAGAGGGAAAATCCCATGCTTCATCTTCCCTCTCCATTCTGTCCATTTCTGTCCTCTCTCTCTGACGGGAGGAGGGCTGAGCCTTCATCCTGTTCAGGACGAAAAAGTGGTTTCGTCAAACTAAGGTAGACTCAACATTCCCTTCATATTCTGCCACAGCTCAACAGCAAGGCAGCTCCTACACAAACTAAGACTAGCCTCTATTCTCAATGTGCATGCTAGAAAGGGTTTGAGCTTTTAATTTTTAAAAACTTTAAAATGTTCTTTTCATGGGGGACAGCACTTTATCAACATAAGAATACATTCTTCTCCACTTGCATTTGTTTTACCATCAAAGGCACATCAAATATGCCTGTATAGTTCCTGTATCCAAAGTCAAAGGTACTTACTGATAATTTTACTTTATTATTCAAAGTGATATTAACCTTATTTAATGGAAAAGAAAAAACGCAAAAAATGAAAAAGAGAAAACGGAGTAAAGAGAGAGGATCAAAGCTGGGCAAATAGCCCTTGGAATACCATGTAAGTAATAAGTAATAAAATTGCTCTTTTGGCCTCCTTAATAATAAAAGCTTTTAAATCTTCACATTTTCCCTTGGGACAAGAAATATACTTTCTGACCAGTTCTAGATGGGAGATTTTGGAGGAAGACTTTAAGCCCTAGTGTAGAACGAATCACAATAAAGACTCTGTCAAAAGCAGATAAGGGTAAATTTGTGGAAAGGTGGACACAATGAACACCCTGATGAGGAGAACAGAAAGACTATGCAGAAGCAAAATGAGGACTGGAGACCTTGTGGCAGCTTGAAGGCAAAGCACTTCAGAGCTATACCTTATCTCAAAGAGAAAAGTGCATCAGCTAACTCTTTCAAGTCCATGGTTTCACTCATCATCAAGTGCAGAGGTCATCCCTGGGAGCATCATACACACATCCAGCTCCCTGCCTCACTCACCCTGGCCCAAGAGCAAAGCACAAGTCTGAGCTCTGGAAAGACACTAACATATGCTATTTCTCTTACAATATTTGCCTGAGCACAGCTTTTTGTTCTCTTTCTCTTCTTTGAGAAAGCTCAAAGAATACTTGGAAAGCTCAAAAGTCCTTTTGCAGAATTTGAGTCCTATGAGGTACATGGCTGTCATGTCCTCTGTAAGGCAAGACAGAAAGCTCATGAAGTGAGGTAGAATTGAAGTAGCAGTCATCAAGAAAAGGGAGGACTGAGTGTAAACAGAGAAACCATAATTTATGAAGTTAATTTATCCCAAAATACTTTCCATATGCTTATACTTAAGTAGAGATTTACAGCATTGTGTGCATTTGGTGTGAAAACTATCACTGATGGGTGAGAATAGACCCACTGCTACACTAGTGATGAATAAAGTCCCCTGAGGACACCAGGGTTACCTACTCCTCACACACAAAGTTAGCTCCTGCCAAGATCTGGGCACAGCTCTTGGCATGGAATGGAAGTGCTGGGACATGTTCAGCAATTTTAAAGATGAAAAGAAGACATGGTAGGAAGGGTAATGAAATGTGAACAGAATGGTGAATGGTTGGCAGTAGCCAAGCAGGACTCTCATGACAGCTACTGGTGGTGTGGGTGAAATTAGTGGATCATGCTGTATATGCTTGCTTCCCACAGGTAAGTGGCAATGCAGGAGCCACAGATGGATTCACCAAAAGAGGAAAAAAGGAAAAGGGCTTGCAGAAGTAGCATTTTTCCACAAGTACAGCAGCCTGGCTGCACATTCAATCCCAACACTGAAAGAAACCTCTCTTGCCTTGGCTCTGCTAGTCCAATGCCTTTGTCCCATGCACTCTCTCACTCTGGATGACAGTTTATTCATAGTTTCACCTTCATGAATTTTAGCAGGTTTAATCAGTCTCAGACAAAACTCTAGCAGCTTTCAGGATCTTGGAACCTTGCAAAAGTTAGCTCTCCAGAATACTGGCATATAGTAGATGCACTGAATCTTCCCTGACTACAATCACAGTAACTAAGACATATAATCTATCTCCCAGAGGCCAGAAAGGAGACAAAGCATTTATAAAATCTCCCTGGGCATCACAGCATTTTCTAAAAAGACTGCAGAACAACAAGAAACACCTGAAGTGTAGGCCAGGTTCAAGAACAGTGCTGTGCTTCATCATCCTGATATTGGCCATAACTTTATGGACAAACAGTGGGAATATAAGAAGTATGGGATAATCCCCTTCAGGGCTTGACTTCTAAAACAGAAGCTACTGAATGCATGGTTCTCCACAAGCCTGGATACTTCTGCTGTGAATGTAAGAAACGCTTACTGCTTCAGTATTGCTAAACTCGTGGTCACAGTGACGCCCAGTGGAAATTACTTCCATAGCCAGACTGTATATGCTTGCTACAGGATTTCCTCTCTTCCATGTGCTGTTCCACCCCACCACGTTTCCAGAGGCTGTCACAGCAGCCAGCAGCAAAAGGAGGCCCCTCATCCCTCAAAATAAATGTTTCTCTGTAAGTTCATGTGTTGCAAATGACACACATCTCCTCTCATCTGTGTCAGAAAAAGCTTTGTGAGGTGGAGTTCCTAGGCTTCTTCTTTTATTTGGATTCTTCATTCTTTCGATTTTAACCTTCTCTCTGAAGGCTGTGAGGACTGAACTCCAAGGGATGCCTGAGCGCTGCTACAGGAAGAAAGGGAGTGGTTTCTTTGGAACTGTAACAGCATTCCTGCCCCAGGCATAGCATGAGTGCCTACACCAGGCTAACTCAAGCACTTCAGATGAGCAAGTGAAAATGCAGAAGTAGCCAGGGACAAGATACTGCATTGTGTATGCACTGTGAGCACATTGCTGAATGCAGAAATAGCACCAGTGCAGTATCCTCTAGGGAGCGCTTTTAAATGCTGCAATACACGTGTCTGTTCAGTATATCAGCCCTAAACTATGTAGAATATAAGCTTTCACACATTGCAAGGTTTGTGTCCTTGCCCACACGCAAGCAGTGCTATATGTGTGCTCTGCCTCAGCCTCCGGTGACATATCACCTGCTGCCTCCCCTAGTTAAGAAAGAGAGAGTAAAGGCCAGAACTTTCCAGCCTGTGACTAGGGAGACAGAAGCGGATGTAGAGCATCAGAAACCAGTGCTTCCAGGAGAGGTTTCTCACTCACCGCATTCATCTTCAGGAATAAACTGTGAGGGCTAGGAGGGGCAGCCACCATCACTGTAATTGAAGCTGGAGAGAGTGTCAATCCACCTATGAACTCTGACCCTAGCCTTGGACTGTCTTTGATTCTCTTGCTCCTTCCTTTTGTCTTTAGGCACTCCAAAAGTACTTTTTGAGCAAGATGCTGCATTTCTTTGCGAGGTCCAAAATAATCCAATGGGATTTTTATCCTCATGAACTTGTTTTTCCTGATCACCTTCTTTTATGACTACAACACTGGAGTTTCAGCAGAAAGGAACTTGAGACCAATCCCTGTGAAGTCTCACCACTTCTTGAGGTGTCTTGGGAACATCCCAACACAATAGAGGTGACATTTAATATCCAACACTGAATTCTCTGAGGCCCAATGTGTAGAGAGCACCATAAGGAGCTTGGCTGCTATCTGCAGCAGGGAATAAAATCTTCCAGTAGCCTGTGCTGCTCAGCAGAGCCTTTGATCTGTTTGAGACAGGAGCTCACAGCATCCACCTGTGCTGATAAGGCACTGAGGGTGGCAATGCAGTCAAGTATTGTCCTTCCTAATGAGCCCGATGCTAGCATGTCCTTAGCACTCTAAACTGCAGCCAGTAGACTGTGATGGTTTCTTCCAGGTCCTGTACTGTTTGCAATTTATTATTTTAATTTGTGGATTATCACTGATGTATTGCCTTCTACGAGTGCAACTGTCATCTGAGAGAAAAACACAGTCCTTGGATGTTTTTATAGCAATGAACAGATAAAATGTTTGAACAAGATTTGAAAAGAAATCAGACCCACTGTTGACGAGTCCCATTATCAGGGTGGTCATACATGGTATTCAGGTATTCATACATTTACTTGTTAAGCCACTACATCCCTTAACCAAAAACAAACTATACCAAAATATTCATGAGTGCAATCTTCTCAATACAGCTCTTCAAAGTGTAAAGCCTCCAAGAGATTTCACAATGAACTACAGTATTAAGAATGATGCTGATTATTGCATCCCAGGAGTCAGTAGGGGACACAGTTAGTGGGGCACCCTGGGATGTGAGCCCTGTTTAACGAATAACTCTCCCACAGTCCCTTGTTGTTTTAGGTACTCCGGCTACAGCATCCCAATTATGTCACCCCTTGTCCCCGGCATCATGTCATCCCTATTCTCCACCCCAGTTTCAGAATGTTCGCTGCTCCTGTCTTCCTTATTGGTCCCCATTTCTTGTCACTCCACCCCTGAGCCCTGGTTGGTTGTTATCCCTTGACCCTGCCTTTGCCCTGCCCCTGTGCCCTCAGCCCATTGGCCCTCAGTCCTGATGCTCCACCCTGCCCTGGTGGTGAAAAACGTAGGTCCCTCTTATGTTCTTTGTTCTTTGTCCCTGGTTCTCTTTCACGGGAGAGGAATAAACTCCACAGGAATATCATACACACAACCCCTCTCGTGTTATTCACCAATTGGCAAATACCAACACGGCGCACAGGTGTCTTGAGCTCTGCGCCATCCCCTCATCTTCCCAAGAGACAGAAACTCTTGGGAAGGCCGTGGCTTCAGTAGCCCTTGCTGCACTGCTGCAGCTGATTAATAAAAATTAATATGTATAGACAATTTACAGAAAATTATTATTTAATCTTGATAATAACAGTCACAAGGTCAGTGATTACTTCATTATAGTCCACAAATTCAATATTCTTGTTTATTGCAATAATCCCCTGGTGAGAAACAGCAAGGCTGTTTCTCCATATGATTAAACACTATGAAACCTGTAAAATCACCTTTCTCATCCAGGTGACTTGAGACAAACTTACTTTGGCCAACTACAGAGAGTCACAGCCAGACAGTCTTTTTAGACTACCAGAAGTTGATGTGATGGACTTTCTCAGCTTCTCTGAGACTAACTCCCACTGCCCCCGGAGAGACACCTTTGGTGATCTGCCCATGCCCCTCCCCAGCCTCTTCCAAGATATTCTGGCAGAAAGGCAATCCCTTACGGTGTCCTGTCCATGGAGGGGAAAAAAAGGATGCACATACTTTTAGGTCTGGTGCATTGCATAGCAGTTGACTGTACTGTACTTTCAGTAACTACCTCTTTTTATACAGTGCTTTATAAAGATTTTTTTTTCCCTTTCTGAATAACTGCCGAGATAACTGGTGGAAAGTTATACAGAAAGGTTAAAGATTTTAAATGTAAATAATTGCAGAACACAGCAAATAAGACAACATTTCTGAAGGTGTTCCAGCCTTGACCTCTCAGCTTCTCAAAACTCATGGAAGGACATCAGAGCCATGGCACAAACATGCTCAGTCAAATCCTTTGGTGCTCTGTGTATCCTTCTGCTGAACCATGTTCTTACTTTCTCTTTCTTTGCCCTTTTCAAAGTGCTTCAAAAAATCAATTTTCAAGCTACTATGCCACACATAACAACCACCCCTGTCTTTAAAACACAATTTGAGGGATGATAGCCAGAAAGCCTATAAATGAAAGCTGTGGTAAAGGAGCAGATATGTCCATACACGTGTTTAAATACATATTGTTTTCATAGACATCATTTATGTACACAAAAGTATGCATATAAGTATATTTGCATGTTTCTGTTCATTTAAATAATAACTGACACCTTATAATTTATAATTCATTTACAGGAATTTTCCATAGTTGTTCTGTTTTTCTGTTTGGATAATGATTTGTTATACAGGCATATCAAGCAATCTTTAGCTGTTTCTCACACATTTAAAAGCTAACTTGAATGCATGATATACCTCTTGGACTTGGGCTGCAAGAAGTGCTGAGCTATTTTTTGGAAAGGTTAGAGGGCTGAGACAGGTGGCTGCCCAAGGATTTTATGATACTTTGACTCTTTGGTGTGGACATTAATTACATCATCAATTAAACCTTCTGAGTGCACCCACAGGAGCTCAGAACCCAGGACAACCCTTTGTCATTTCCAAATAAAATTGATTCCTGTCTGAGTCTTTGATTGAATGCTTTCCAGCTGAACACTAAGGAAGATGTTATGTTGCAGTCTCAATGTTTAGGCACAGACTCACCTCAGAAAAGGGGGCAGCAGGATATTCTCTTTGAAGTTGCCAAGTTGCTGCTTGCAAAGAGGCTTAACAGCAATATGCAGTCCAGATAGGAAGGGGCTGGCAGCATTGGGAAGTAAAGTGACATACNCCTGTTCTGCTGCAATCTTCTCTCCTCCCTGCTGTGCAATGTTTGTGTCCATTTGCTCTCTTCTCCCCACACTGCACTGCCTGTACCTACTGTCTCTGCCTCTGAAAGGATCCATGGTCAGGCACCAGCAAGAAAACTTCTGTGGGAGTTGTGCAGAATCTGAATGCTCCTTATTGCTCAGTTGGTTACACACTTGACAAAAATGCCTGTTGTGATGCCACTGAAACAGCCTGTTGGAAGAGGAGGGACAGAAGCAGAGTGAGCAGAGGGCACAGCGCAGCATTTGCCTGGAGGGAAGGTGAGTGAACAGCCCTAAACATTAAGTGCAGTGATGGGTATTGTATGAAGGAAAGCAATGAAGAGCAACTGTGGTAGAGCTGTGAGGTTTCTTTGAAAAGCTGAATGTCCAGGTGCCTTACCAGTCCTTGACTGTCATCACTAGTGGCTACTAGGGAGGGAAGGCCCTTTGTCCCTTCATCCTGCTTCACATCAGGAAGCAGGCTCATGGCCAGGATTTCCAGAAATTCAGACCAGTGCAGCCTAAGATTAAGCGTGTAGAAAATATTTTTTCAACTGGATGTAGAACCGAGGGGAGGCATCTCTGGCAGGAAAGGGGAAACAAAGGCTCAAGCATTGCTTCGTGAGCGTCAATATGGAAGCTCTGCAAACTGCCTTATTCAGGGCAAAAGGGAGAGCCTCAGGGGACTCCACAAGTAATCTGGGACCTTTGTAATTTGAGTCGGAACATCTGGAGGACATGGGGTTAGACAATTCACATCTAAAGGCTGAGACTAAAGGAAAAGGAGGTGTTCACAGTCCTCACAGGCACACAGATTCATGATTTCTGAGGTGGTTCATTAGACCATGGTAGACTGCCATGCTGTGCCTCAGTTTCCCTCAGCAGGGAATGTAAAGCCCCAACTCAAACACCTCACACCCTTGGCTATATGGACTGTCTGTGCTTCTTTCTTTCTCACCACTTTACAATGATTCTGCATTGCTGAGAATTGGAGTCTTTACCCAGCCACACATATTTAGACTACAGCTGCAGCTATGGCAGGGATTGGGGAAACAATCACCTTTTTAGCACATGAGGAGGTCTGTAAGGCACAAGTACATCCCTCTTCCTACATCATTTTATGTGGATGTAGTGCTCTAAAACCTCTCTCAGTTGGCAGTCACCTGTCAGCAGACAAAAGGCTGATTGCAGTGGTTGACAGCAAAGACCAAAGATCAGTGGCTTCAGTGTGGTCAAGGGAATGATTTTTTCTCTGCAAGACAATGTGTCAAAGGCCCACTTTGCTTGAAGATGTTTTCTTTGGTGACAGTCTGGAAGATAAACATGCAGGTCTTCCTGAAGGAGGCTGCGGCTCATTGCACACACTGCTTTGCTCAGGAGAAAAATATATTAATTCTAACAGAGAGGGTAAACACAGAAGCATAGCATTTATGCTTTGGGAGGACTCACAAAAGGATCTGGGAGGTTAGAGGTCTATTTCCCCGCTCCCAGGCAAAGTGAGCTAAATAAAATAAAAGATACCTGACTTGAGTACACGTGTCTAATGTGATCTTAAAAGCCTTTATTATATGGGCACCCTTTTGTTCTGCATTTAAATCTCTGTCCACCCAATGACAGACATTAGCAGAGGACAGACAGACATTATGGACATAGGCAGAGGAAAAAAGTAATGACAAAATCTTAGAGTGAAAAATCTGGCCTTTTCCATCCATTTTAGGAGGTTGCATTCTGAGATGGAGCCAAGGGTTTATATACACAGTCATTGTGTGCTTTTTCTACTGACATTATCAGGCCTTTAAGGAAATAGTTTCTTGAAATTACCTAGAACCAAAACATTTTAGACTGAAATGGATTCTAACAGTACTGAGTACATCAGGCATTAATGAAAGAGAAATAATGTGCCAGTGATGGGTTGAAGAATACAAAAAGTGGTCCTTCTCTGTCTGGACTCTTCTGGCTCTATTAAGCAGCTCTTCTGCACTGAACATGGCAGAAGTATACTTAAACAAATAAAATTCCATCTGTAATTTCAGTAATACAAAGTACATTCTGTGTGTGAGTAACCACTCACATATAGTTCATCATGGTGAAATTCTATAGTGTGCTGGGATTATAATTCCCAGTTACAGTTTTCCTTAACACACCTCTACGTTCACAATTGATACAGCTTGGGAGAATCACCCTCCTATATCCTGTGTCATGGCATAAGGCATACTGATGAATAGTTTCTGCTTAAAATTTTCCCTCTGCAAATTGTTTGTGAAGCCCTAATGTTGCCAAAGCCATTGGAGCAGACACACTGCTATCATCGGAGATGGAGCTACCTCTGGAAAATATTCCAACAAGGGATGCAAGGGATACCACCAGAGAAAGCCACGGCCATTGTCCCCCTGCGGAGCCCCAAGACAGCGCCACCATCCCTGCGCTGCCGACAGCCCAGCCCATTCCTGTAAGTAACTAGCCAAATGTAAAGGAGGCAGCTGCTGTGAGTGGGGACTATGAAGGGGCAGAAAAATGGATGTGAACATGTCAGGGGGCTGGGAGCCAGAGGACAGGAGAATTGCTGTATCTCCCATAGTAAGAGGCAGTGGAAATTTACCAGGTAAATACAGCCCTTTCCAGTGGCCGGTACTTGTTGAACTGCCTCAGCTAGTTGCCAAGCGTGGATCAGGTTCACCTGCCATTGCCAGTGTGCCGCCCTTTTTAACAACAGAGAAAGTAACACCATCGACATACAGCAACTAGCCAAATTAATGTTTACAACTGTTCCATACACAGTATTGGAATCAGCATGGAGAAGCAGCGCTGAAAAAGTGGAGTTAAAAAATCTAAAAGTTCCAGGAGAAGATGAGCTGGCAAGGCTCCCTCAGCTTTTAGGGACTGGACTACCTCCAGTGGGAGATCCAAAAGTCCAGGCCAAACTGCATCCGCTAACATTGGCACCGGTGAAAGGCTTGGGAACGCAGGCATTCTTTAAAGTTGCAAATATGACTAATCCATCCCAAACATGTTCTGAAATCAGACAAGGAGACTCAGAACCATATCTGGAATTCCTGGAAAGATTACAAGGTGCAATGGAGAAAGAAATCATGAATACTGAGGCTGGAAATCACTTGATTTTGCAATTATCAAGGGACAAGGCCAGCAAGGACTGTTGAAAGATTTTAGAACTGCTACCAAATGAATATCCATCAATAAATGCTATGCTAAATGCCTGTTTTAATGTTGCTTCTCATTCCCATAATATGACTTTACTAGCTGATTCAATAGCAGCTGCGGTAAGAGTGTCACCTCGCACACCAAAGCCACCTGGAAATTAACTGTCCCCACAAGGCTGCCTCCATGGGGACATGCCGAGGTTCGAGGAATATGAATATTAATTGTAACAAGTGTGGAAAACGCGGTCATCTGGCCATCCTTCACATTAGAAGCCACACTAATCTTCCAGGTCTTACTAGAGAGGGCAAGGCACGAGCACATCACATACCTAGTTCTGCCTGGACAGCACCACAAGCAGACACACTTGCACAAGCAAAGGCCTCACACGCCTGCTGCCATCAAGCTGTTGGAGCTCTAAGAGGCAATTTATGCTGTGGAATACAGAGGCTCATAACAAAGTTAATTCTTTTGTCGACTGCCAGGGCCACACCGCTCCATCCCAAATGGGAGTTAATCCCCGTGGCTTAAAAACGTAGCAGATCTGGCTGACTGACATCACACATATTCCTTAATATGCCCAACTAAAATACCTGCATGTATCAATTGATACCTTGTTATCAGCGATATGGGAATCAGTATGCTCAGGAGTGAAAGTATGGGATACCATTGCACATTGGCAGTGAGCCATTGCTGCTTTGGGCATCCCCCATAACATCAAAACAGGTAACAGACCTGCTTATACCTCACAAGCAGCTAGACAATTTCTACAGCTATGGGATAGGTCACACCAAATTCCCTGTTTCTTAATTGGACAGGCTATCCTAGAACAAGCACATGTCACTTTAAAAGGCATCTTAGAGAAACGGGGGAATGTGTGGCGAAACCTCACAGAGCAGAGTAGAAAAAGCTGTTTGCACTCTAAATCCTCTAACAGTACCAGAAGGATGCCAAACCCCAGGAATCTGGAATCATTTCCTGTCCCTACATTTGTCCAGTCATGCCAGCCACCCACACCTAAAGTAATGATGAAAGACATTCCTACAAACAAGTGGGAAGGTCCATGGACCTCGTTCCATTGGGACATGGCCATGCGCGTGTTCCAACGGACGCTGGAACACATTGGTAACCAGCCAGGTGTGTCTGCCCTACCGTACGTCCTGCTCGGCACCAGAGGCAACATCTCCCTGATGGAGCTCCAGCAGTCGTTGTGCAGCACTGAGTCAAACCATTTGTGCAGTTCTGTGCTGGTTTGACCTTGGTTAGTAT
>VWYI01043745.1:16118-42552 GCA_013399455.1 Anthoscopus minutus | reverse complement strand
ACAACACAACACAACACAACACAACACAACACAACACAACACAACACAACACAACACAACACAGAGAATTTCAAAGGATATCTAGTCTGATTAGTACATGGTACTACCCATGAAATGTCCTAATACCTTTTAACTGGACTTAAACATAAAATGAAAGTTAAATTTCCACTATTTCTTTTGAGATAGCAGGTAAATCAGAAAGGAGATGGAACTCCTCTTGCAATAAGGGAAATTCAAATTGGAAAGGACAATTTTACTATGTTAGCAGGTCTTGCATTGCTATTTTTCTGACTTGAACAACCTGATTTAAATACTCAGTGAGGGCAGGATGAGCTTTGAGGAAAATCTTGATAGATAGTGAGTGTTTTCTAATAATTTTCTTTTCCAGCTTCCGTTGAAATACTTTGAAACTCTTTTTATTTTTTGTCATCCATCATTTTCTTGTCTGAAATATTTTGTCACAAATTTTCAGATTAAATGATCCCTTATCAATCATAATACAAGTCAATATTAGTGATTTTTACTCTATGTGAAATAGTTTACAAATAAAAAAATATAATAAACATATACTAAGCAAATGGATTGTGTAGAAAAGAGAAGAAAGACAAGAAAGGATGTATAAAGTCTTCAAATCAAATCGTTTCAGGTTACCCCATGAAGATCCATTATCAGCTATCTGCAGTGTGGGAAGGATGAGTAATGGAGCTCACAGGTGCTGGCTCTTGTATTTTGTTTGCCTTGAGATGTGTATGTCTCAGCAGGAAGCTATTCACACACATTCTGTCATGCAGTGAGGTGGTAAGGGTCATGGCAGGAAAAATTCTAACAGATTCATTAAAATCATGTTCATATTAATCTAAAATTCAGATACATTGCAAATAATGAATGAGCTCTGCCAGGCACTCCAAATGAATAATGGCAAAATCTATGCAATAAATAATTCAGTTATGTGTGTCTTCTATTTTACAGAAACTTCTAAAGTGCTATGAGAAACATTTTTCTTAAAAAAAGAACAAACTTTTGGGAGTGAGGCAAATCTCCTTCTCCAGCTATAATGATAAGTTTCTTTTTAAGAACTGTGACATGGAATACTGCTTCCACTGTATCTTTCAGAATTGTTTACTTGATCACAAAATGAGAAGCAAAGTTGAGTGCATAGATATGTTGCTGGGTCCTTTAACTCCTATTCTCAGTAATAATTCTGCAGAACTAAGATATATGCTTGTCATTAAACATGTAATCTAAGGCATATATTTTCCAAAAAGGAATGCCTCTCATTAGGGTTTGCTTTTAAAAATGGGAGATATGTCATGGCTGTGAGCTAAATACCTCCTTTGCATTCACACCTCCGAGTTTCCAAGCAAAACAATAATGTTAATGGAAGGTAGAGCATTTAATTTCAAATTTAAAGGCTTTTGTTGATAATGTTATTTAAACTCAGGGAGGTTATTCTTAATTATAGATATGGCAGTGTTTTTGACAGTTCTACCTCTTTAATGGATTATCTTTCCTCATTTAAATATAAGAAGTAGGAATAATAAAAAAAACGAATCTACAAATTTAACAAGCTTCTTTTTATATGCTTAATAACTATCTTTGAAGAAGAATACACACCACACTGAGCTTTAAAAAACTGACAATATTTATTAAGCCACAAAAGAGCTTATGTAGCTTTGTGATTATGGACAGGAAAGAATTTTAAAAAAGGCAAAGTTAGCAAAAAAAAAGCTTTAAAGTAAGCAGAAATTACATGTCAGTCATAGACATTAAAGCTGGCTGTTTTTAAACTCCAACTGCTAAGCCCTGGGCATGAAACAAGAAAATGATGAGGTAGGCTGAATGAAATTCATACAAATGCTAATGTTTAGAACGCTACCTAAAGTTAAAAATACAAATGCTTGCTTTAAGGAAAAGATTTCAAATAAAATAAAAAAATCCATCACATGAGTCTGTATGAATACAAATACATTGAAATCCACACATACAGAATATGTTAAAGATAGACTTTCCTTTTCTGTTGAGAAATATTGATGTATTCTCTAAAGAATACTGGAGTTTACTGCTACAGTAATGCAGAAATAGGGATTTTTACTGAGTGAAACTACATGATTTTATTGGGGGTAGGAACCAACCTGGCAGTCTTCAGGTGGAGTAAGACTGTTATCATTGCATACAATACAATCAGCTCCAATTAATTTATTTCCTGATTTTTTTTGGAATGCTTGCTAGTGTAAATCACAGTATTTGCTGAAGAATTCTGCAGAAGAATCTGGACTTAGAATGTTTCTTAAAATAATTGCCAGATGTTTCAAAATTAAGTATTTTATTTAGGAAACCACGTCTTAATTTCCTTATCTATAGCATTAGATATATTTACCTCTGCCTATTATAGATGCACAATTACATGAGTGTGTGTGTGTGTAGTATAGAAAAAAAATCAGCTTTGTTTCTACTGTGATCATCTGCAAAAAAAAACCCAAAAAACACTGTAAAAATTAAAAAATAGGCGTCTGTCACAAAAAAACCCCAAACCAACAAACTGCAAAACATTTAAAGTTATATCATCACTACTTCTCTTTCTGGCCCAGAGTCCTATTGTGGACTTTCTTAGACTCTAAGAGAGGAGCACTGAGAAAGCAGTGGAAAGGGCAAAGATTCCCTAAACTTCCCATGTATTCTTCACTGAAGATGGGAAGAAACAACTAGGTTATAATAAGCTCATATATTTTCCAATGCATCTGCTCTACAGACTTTTTCCCACCCAAGTTTAATCACCTTGTGTGAGGCTGGACTGCAGCCAGTGGACTTGGTCTCGCCACTTGAAGCCACCCTACTTTAAAGGGAAGAGCTGATGAAACTGCCAAACTCCACCAGTCCAAACAGGAAAATCTACAGTCCCTAGGGGATCTGTCTCCCTTTTGTCTGCATTCATGTTTTACCCTAAATGATTGTTGATTTATATACCTAGAGTCAGCTAGAATAACAGTGACTCACAATGACCCTGTTATGCCATTGCATATGCTATTGCTTGGTTTTGTTACTGTTACCATATTATTTCTATTCTCTGATAGTGTTTCTGTTTTATAACAAGTTATTTTTTTCTATGGACATGGCTGTGTGCAGTACAGTCAGGCCGAAGCACTGCATGGGATCTCTGCATCCTTCCATCACAAATAATGATAAATTTTGTAGCTTTTGCAACATAGAGTTCATTTTTCAATTTCCTACTATATGTGTTAAAATGAAATATGTTCAAATTAAAAGGCTCTTTTGAATCACAGCTAGGAGATCTGCCTTTATTGGAACAGTTCATTAGTCAAGACTGTTTTGAATTTCGTTGTCTTGTGTGTTTGCATGTATTTGTGTGTGTGTGTCTGTCTTCAGAAATTGAAATAGAGTATAGGAACAATTAATGGTAACATCCCATCTAGAATGCTCTCCCTATGATATCACAAGAAAACTGTTTTAACAATAACAGCTGGCCACATGATGAACTCTTTTAGTCCATCATTTTACTCAGAAAACTTGAATAAAGATAACTGAACCTGACCTAATAAAAAGACAATAAATTATGTGACTATTGTAGATAAAGCCTTGTGAAATATAAAGCCTTGATGTAATGGCAACTGCTCAACTCATACCTTTGAAGTAAGAGCAGTGCTATCTGCTTGACTGAAGTGTTGCAGGCAAATGTAAACTGCAAACAGCAGTTCCAAGAAAGCTGGAATAACAGAACAAGCTTTGTTCTTCTATAAGAAATAGCATTTTGTTCTGAAAAGAAATACCATTATAAGGTAATCAATACTTTTTTTATATGAGACAGATAAAGAACAAATACAGCTCTTGATGTTGTCTGTGTTGAAAATAAGTACTTTTATCTTCATAAAGTGGAAAACCAAAAGTGAACATTCAAAATTCCAGCATTCATGTCCTTTCATGATCTGACATGAACAATGTCATTCAAAGGCGTTCAGAAAGCAAAGGCCCAGGAAACTCCATAGAATTTCTGAATCTGGAATTCCCAATCAGACCTAGTTAGGTGATGTGTTTTACAGTCTGTTCTCCTGCAATGCTGCCAGGTTTTTTGCCATTAATATATGAAACCAAGTGCATCAATACAGACGTCATTAGAATAAAAATCTAACCTCCATTTTAAGAGATGGTGTGCTCTAAAATGAAACAAGAATTATTTCCAGACATTGCCACAAAAAGCACCTCAGGGATTTCAGATTTCTTAGAAGCAGCACTTTAAATCATGAACTCAGATATCATACAGAAACTACAAATCCATATTTTTAAAATATCAAGTACAGTATCCAGGCACTTCACTCTTTTCTGTGCTCCAAGCCCTTATTTCCAGCAGCAAAAAAGCCAGTGCAGAGATGCAGCACATAATAGGTTCGGGGAAGGTACACATATCATTGTACATTCCTTGTCACTGGAAATGGGCTGGGTATACCAGTGGAACAATGTAAACTTGAATTCTGACAGAAAGATTCACACTATGGGTCGATTTTCATAAGCTTTCTGAAGGTGACATTTCACCTCATTAATTTTTGTCAGAAAATATGTTTCACTTCGTACAGGTAAAAACTATTGTCTTAAATATATGAAGTGAATGTTATCTGAAATTTGCAAACATTTATTAAGTCAAGAGTAAAGGTATGCACTCTGATGCATCAGCCACAATTAAGAGTTTTAATTCAGACACCAGGAATGCAGCCCTTGTGGAGAAGTCAATGTAAATAAAGCATGAAATTTAAGAAAAAAAATAGAAAAAAAGGGGGAAATACACCAAAATTATCATATTTATTGATATTGATTAATATAATGTAATATATTAATATGTAAGAGGGATATTAGCTGGACACAAATCCAAAGGCTACTCCAGCAGTAGAGAACTAATTAGTGATAGAATGTGGTTTTTGGCCAAAGACCCCTTGCTACATTCTTGTCATTAAGTTCTCAGCCACTAAAATCCTGTGTTTATGTATCACGCTGGATTTTCTTCAGAGAAGTTGGAGGCAAGAACAAAACCGTGCCCCTGAGCTTCTTATAATGAATGCAGGTGATGGCTTTCCAGTGCTTTTCTTCAATAAAATTCTCCAATTTTCCAAAATTTCTCCAGCAATATAGATTTTGTTGTTATGGAAATAGTGTGAAAAGCTAAATATTATGTAACTATGTTGGATGTTAATTATTGCAAATGCTGCTTAATGACAGTCAATGGCATACTTTATTGTAATCTTCAATTCTAAACCATTTTATCTTAAGAAGTGGCCAATTCCTATTTCCAAAATTGACCCTGACTCTGGTAAACAGTGTTGACTAGCTGCAGGGTGTATGCATGTATTTTTATTCCAAAATGGGTTTTCCTTGAAATTTTACTTATTGTATTTGGAAACTTATTTACTTGGTGTCCTGCTGTGCTATGTACATGACAAGTTGCATATAGAGATACCCGTCCTGAAACCAGTCACTTACAAACTAAAAATAAATGGTATAACTTAATGCTTAAACAAGCAGAGGGAGAGGAAAATAATTATAAAAAAGATAAAGGCAGAAGAAAAAAACCTGCTCTGTGCATTGCCCAGTGGAAACAAATAATATGACAACTATATCACTGAATCTGAACACAGCACAGAGCATAGAGACCAAAACTATGAACCCATGATTTTCAAGAGGAAAACTATTCCATGGGTTCTATAAAAATGCATCTTCCCAGCTACTTCATAGACACAATTAGATGCCAGAACACACAGAATATGAACCAGCATTTTCTAAAAATTTAGAGGAATCCACTTCTAACAAACTTCCTTGCTTTTGTCTTTACATCTTTCTATAGCTTTTGTCTTTTACAGCTATCTGAAAAAGATTACGTTCTTTTGAAAAACATTCACTTCAGTGTCAGCAGCAAGACACTGTGAAAAATATTATCTGTTTGTCTGCTTTTTTCTTCATCTATCACAAAACAAAGACAAAACCATGTCAAGGAAGCAGGAAAAATGGAGGATATTTTATCACCTTAATATACTGTAATACTTCTTTATGATAGTCATTTATTTATATAATTTTTAGATTCTTTTCCTGTTTAATAGTAAGGCAAAACATGGAAAGATGACTATTTTCAGATAAATCTATTTAGTCATCATTGTTAATTTATTTTCTTTCCCCTTTCATACCAAAATGATTTCTCTCTCCATTCCATTCATTTTGGCTGGAAATTTCAAGCGCATAGCCTTTTTCTTTCAGTAAATCGTTTAAAAACTGTTTTGTATTAGCAGAGCTAGTGATTTTTCTCCTTTACTGTGAATCAAAAAAATCTTTTTTTCCCCAAAGATGAAGAATTTTGATTGCAAATTTGGTGAATGACAGAATAAGAATACCTTTAAATATTATTATTCTTTCTTTTCCTTTTGCTTTAGGAAATGAGAAATATTCTGCAGTTTAAAACATAAATAAGTCATACAGCTATTTAAAAAAAAAATCCTTTAGAGATTTGACATGACCAGTATCATCACACAAAATTGTGCTATTCCAATACTGTTGTGCAGAGTTGTCTGCAATGTAGGTGAGCAATTTTAGGAGCTAATGCAATAGATCAGAATATTTCCTCCAGGATGAACAATGATGGAAATTGTTTGGGTCAGGCAGTCCCAAAGTGTAACATGTATTCTTCCTAAAATCTACAAGGACTGAAGAGAGAGGATATGTTAAATCTGCTTCCCAGTAGTTTCCCAGTTTCATTTTGAATATATTTCTCCACATAAGTCCATAGGTTTTGGTTAAAAAGACTATTTTTTTTTGTTTGCTTACAATTTATGCTTGTAAGATCATCTCAAATTAGAACCCATGCTGGCACTATAAATATATGTATATTTTTGCAACTAAACAACTAAAACACAAGAAAAGGGAAGGTATCTTATTAAAACAGTATGTTTATCAAAATAATTAGGTGTATAGCACCAATGTATTGGATTTTAATAGTATCTCAAGGGTGTTTAATTTTTCAATTGAACAAAGGTGAATTTTCAAAGATTTAATATACATAGGCTAATCCTTTCAAAGAAAAAATTCCTTCTCTCTCTCCCTCAAATGAACAGCTTTGCTTAAGAAAACAAAAACTTGATAAGTCATAAATGCAATTGTGTTCTCTTAGGTAATGAAAATGTGCAGATAGAGAATCAATTCAGACTGTGAGTTAATGCAGCCTCCTTAGTCTGTCAGAAGAACTGTAAATCCTATACAGAAGATTTTCACCCAAATGAAATGGATTTTGGCTATGCTTCTGCCCTGGATGGGTACTGTGAAGGAACCCATGAACTTTCCATTATCAATCAGAAAATACACAGAAAGATGGAGACTCAGCACCCTGCAAATTCTGTGGCATTTCACTGCCCCAGTTTTGCTGGAGAAAAAATGGTTATTTTGTACTGGTTTTTGTTAAAGTGCCAATCACTTTTTAGTGGTAGTAATATACAAGGAACTCTAGTTCCCACAGTGGAAATACAATCAGAAAACATCCTACCTATCTACATCTTTGCTTCCCAAGGGAATAATTTTGAGAGAAGGATTGAGTGAGCATAGTATTAATAAATCCAAATTTTCTATCATAGCACAATAAATAAATGTTAGTGGCTCATATTAGTGAAAATTTTTCAACAACTTTTTCATGGCTAAAACTACATAATTTAAAAAAAAAGGATAAATGCAGAAATCAATTTCTTGCAATTGGGTAGCTTTCCCCCATTCTTTATCTTTTGTGAAAATCACCACCTTCATTAAATGAGTCCCATTAATATCATACTCCTAGATATAAATGCTTCCATTTAGGCTAAAATTCAGTTAGCAAATGTATTTTGGTCCATATGGAATTAGCTTAATTAAGACAGACTAATATTTTGGACAAAACTAATTAATAGCTTAGGAGTGGATTCAACTTTAAGATTTTAGCAGTCTCTTAAAGTACAGTCTCTCAGAGGGAGGCAGCTGCTCATCATTGACATGCTAGACTAATACATTCAACTTGAAAATGAACCTGAGCAGTTCCAGCTGAGCTTTGCCACTGAAGGTATTGGAAATCTTCTTGTCACTTGAGTATTCCTAGTGCTTCTTCTTTCATCTAATTAGCTCTCATATCCTAAAACAAAGTTAAGAGAAAAACTGGTGTGCTCTTGCTGACTGAATTTGTAGTGCAGCAGAAAAGATCAAGGAGCAGAGAGGGATGAAAATCCTGTCCTGCCATCTCCTGTGGAACTGCAGCACTGTCACCTGTTTCCAGAGACTGAAGAGGTGAGGTGGATAGTGCTTCCTTCAGGAGGGAGGGAAAGTTGAAAAAGGTAACAAATAATATAAATGGGACCTGTATTACTTTCCTTTTATGACTGTTCAGGTTACAAAATGCATCTGATCTCCTGACTGTTACTGAACATTGCTTCTCACATTTTTCTTCTAATTTGTTTCACTTCTCCCTTTATTATACTGCATGTATAATCACAGCAACAGGATATGATATTTATTCTATACTTACGCACTTCAAATAACACACCCAAGTCACCTGAGACCCCTGGATAGGGTAGGTTTACAAAAGATGCTGAATCTTGAATTTTCTTGCTTGAGTTAAAGTCAGTCATGACAATATGATATTTGAATAAGTTATTTAGTCCTTCAGCTTGTAAATTCTGAAATTCTGAACTTCTGTTTTCTTTCAAACATAAGAATTGTACGTGACTGCATCTTGTCATCTCAACAGTCTCCTCCTTTGGGAAAAATGCCTTCTTCTCTACTGGGAGTTGAAGATCAAATCCTCAGTGGATCAAGTCCTTGGACAAAAATTGTCATGGTATAAATTGTGCGCAATCCTACAATTACTGTAAAACATATATTATCTTACATATGCATACTACACATATATTTATTGCCTGTATAGATAGTGAGAGTTTAGAAACAAAAAAATCAATTCCCAAAACCCACTACAGTATATGAAAATTTCTGTAGCAATTTATTTTGCTTTAAGTAACATATGAATGCTTCCTAATTCTAATGACTCTCCTGAAGTTTGTGAATTATGCTAACAATGATCTATTCTACAAGTAAACATAAAATTCACTACTATAATGCTGTGGTAAATATAGAGAAAGAATTTCTAACACATACAGGTTTTCATTTACTGCTTTTTTTCTGACACTTTATTGTAACTTCCTTTAGATAAAGCAGCACAAAAATTTGCTAATTTTTTTTATCGCTGCAGATTATGTTTGCAGTGCCACCTTTTAGTTTTGGTCCAGATTTCTTCATACAAGCAATGTTTCTGAAAATGGCATTCTTACAAGTTAATAAAAAAGGTATTACCTTAATCATATGTAGTTCCTTTTGTGAAATGAAGATGAAAGAAAAATATTTGAGAAAGTGACAGCTTTTATATTTTGTGTTTCCTCGGTCAGAGCTCCTGCTGCTGCATAGCTCTCAGTGTAAACGGTTTGCTTGAAAAACAATGGGTTGTTTTTCTTGGTATTTTATTTCATTTGAAATTGATCATGCCTCTGCTTTCAGATTTACCAAGATTAAATGTACAGCTGAATTAATGTCAGCTTTAGATATCTATTATAATGTCAGTAGCTTGAAATGTATTATATTAACGTCACATATATCAGTAAAGTAGGAACATGAGTCTAGAAACATGGATTTTTAGAGATCTAACCCTTTTTTCTTCTTTGCTGTAACTTTCTTCCTGGCAATAAACCAACTTCTGCTGGTTCATGTTCTCTGAAATATTTAAGTGCCAAATTGTCATTGAAATTGGTTATTCATCTATAGCTATGGATATTTAAATTATATCAGCCTTCGTCTCCTGTCTGTATGACAGGTTATTCAGACAGGAGATATCTTTAGATATTTTAATCTTGGTGTCCTTGCAGCACTGAAGGCCAGCAGTGTCCTGGGCCTCATAGTTAGGAGGACTACCAGCTGCTCAAAGGATGTCACCCTTCTCCTCTAATAATCACTGCTGAGACACATTTGAAATGCTGTCTTCTTTGTAAGAGAGAAATGGGCATTCTGGATCTAGTGCAGCAAAGGGACAGACAGGAGTGTCTGTCATATGAGGAGAGGTTGAGAGAGCTATGACTGTTCTGCCAGAAGAGAATTCCCTGGGGGAGCAATATCGATGTGTATATGTTCCTGTTTGCAAAGTGTAAGCATGAGCTAGACCTTTCTCAGTAGTAGCCAAGGTAAGGCTAAGAGGCAACAACCACAACTAAGATACAGGCAACTTAATTTAAACATCAGAGAAACCCACATTTACTGTGAGAGGGTCAGACACTAGCACAGATTACCCAGGAAGGCTATGAACTATTCAGTCTTTGAGATACTTTAAACTCAGCTGGACTCAGATCTGATCAACTCACTCTAACTAACCATGCTTTAATCTGAGAGCTGGACTCCTTGATTTCCAGAGGTGCCTTCCCACTTCAGACATTCTGTGATTTTGTGGTGGAGATCTTCCGGAATTTTAGCTGAGAGGGAAAGGAGGTGAAGAATGAAAACATTCTCTGAAAACACACCTCATAAGCATAATTATTTGAAAATATAAGATACACACTTCTCCAAGTATGCAATAGAACTGTTTAGCATAGATCAGAATAAGCCGAGTCAAAAGGGACCCATTAGGATGATTGAGTCCAACTCCTGGTTCTGCGCAGGACACCCCAAGAGTCACACTGTGTGCCTAACAGAATTGTCCAAACTCTGTCAGACTTGGTGCTCTGACTGCATCCTGACTGCATCCCTGGGGAACCTGTTCCAGTGCCCAACCACGCTCTGGAGGAAGACCCTTTTCCTGATATCCAACTTAACTTCCCTGATACAGCTTCATGCCATTCCCTTGGGTCCTGTCACTGCTCACAGAGAAGAGATCAGTGCCTGCCCCCCCTCTTCCCCCGTGAGGAACTTGTAACTGCAATGAGGTCTCCTCCAGAATAAACAGACCAAATGACCTCAGCTGCTCCTCATCAAGGCTCTTCCAGCATCTTTGTTGCCCTCCTTTGGACACTCTTTGATAGCTTAGTATCTCACACTGCACTGTCCAAAACTGCACACAATGTTCAAGGTGAGGCTGTCCCAGCCCAGAGCAGAGCAGGACAATCCCCTCCCTTGCCTGGCTGGCCATGCTGTGCCTGATGCCCCCAGGACACGCTTGGTCCTCCTGGCTCCAGGGCACTGCTGGCTCCTGTTCAACTTTCCATTGACCAGGACCCTCAGGTTGCTTTCCACTGTGCTGCCCTCCAGTTCCCTGTACCTGGAAAAATGTGAAATCTTGACAGATACACATAATTCTTATTCATTAAAAGATCTTGGGATATCTTTTTGCTCTTTCTCATTCCCTCCTGATCTCTCAAAATGTTGTCATGCATCATACTGAGGAGGTTATATGTTTTGTATAAAAATTTCTGTCAAATTAATAAACTGAAAGATATGAAACAGAGGCAGACACAGAATCATTTTATGAACAAGGAATAACATATACTTTTCTGTGAAAATGCTATGTTTAGAGCTCTTCAGATTCTCCTAAAATGTTAAATTACATCTGGATGATTACATCGGAAGCTGTAGATTTATCATATTAAAAATTACCTCCTTTGAAGTAAGAGAGGTTTGATGTTTATGCAGAGGGAATATAATGATTGATTTAACTTTAGAACAGACACTGGGCAAGACTGTGCATCATTATCAGCTCTGTTTACCTGTTGAGGAAAAAAAAAAATCTCTCGAAGTACAAGAGTTATTGTTAGAAAATTAGGCACTGTATATGTTCAGAAATAAAAAATTCAACACAGCATTTCTTACGATGTAGAAAAATTGTGTAATTTCAGTAAAACTAAGAAAAATGAGAAGGAATAGGAGGGTAAGCTGAGAGATAGCATAAAAACTGGTAACAACTGAAATGATGAAATTGTTATAATGTAAATATGAAGATGAAATATACTGAAACGCTAAAGTAGTAGTAGTCTTTTTAAGATATTTGAACTAAAATCTAGGGATGAGACAAAGGTTCTACAGACAATCCTTAGATTCTAAGAATCTGCTTCTTGTGTGAAGCTCACTGATTTCAAAAAGCAATGGTTTATCTCATAAAGCATGAAATGAAACACATGCAGGTATTGGTCCTCAACATCCTTGTGCTTTTGACACATGAATGTAAACAGAAACAGGATATTAAAAATATTTTTGCTAAACGAAATTATTACAGATGAATGCTGTGAGTCAGCTATGCCTTTTTTATGACTAAAAAAACAATAGAAGGATCCAGAGATAAAAGACATCACTTGGTCTGACATTTTGTACCACTAAGGTGACCAAGTGAAGAAAATTCAGTTCTGTGAGGCCTATACAAGCAAGTTACAATAACCATAGCTAGTCTTGTGGCACATAACGAGGTCGATCTGGTTGTAATGACATGACAGCTACTACAGGTTTGTGAACATGCTTTGGTAATATGAATGAAGCATATACATTCAATATAATATGTTAATTGGCTAAGACAAAAATCTGTGCCAGGCACCATTCTATCAAATAGACAGCATTGCACAACTCAGTTTACTAACACAGATACAGGCATAGGTTCCAGCATCTGTTCTGGTGATAACTAAAGATGTCCTGACTTTGAAGCATTCTGGTCTGTGCTACAGATACATAGGTATAGATAGCCCAGAGATAAAAGTCTGGCTATGTTCCACATCTGATCCAAAAAGTGTTATCTCTTCTTTCATTCTGTTATCACACCATCTCTTTTGTTTTTATCCCACAAAGCCCTCATTCTAAAGTCTAAATTGTCCATTGTGCTGTTGCTCATTGTCGCTGCGCAGCACTCTCCCACGTGCTCACTGACAAGGGAGGACACTCCCCTGGGGCCCTGGAAAACCCAACCGGTCACTGCAGATCAGCGTAAAAACATGAACGAGATGGGGCTGCTGTGTGGGCTTCCCAAGGTTCCACTCTCAGGGAGATCCGGGGACAAAAGACGGCCAAACAGGGTGTGAAGGGTTCATATATGGGGGGCTCAGGGGGAAGACACAGAACTTCAACCAATAGGGAAGGCTTAGGGAGGAGCACAAGGCAGGGCTTACAATTCACAACCCAATGGGGAAAACAAGGGGAGGAGAGCAGGTCATGTGGGCCAGTGGGGTGTGGTGGATTAGGGGATTTCCAAAGGGGCTGTCCAGGCAGGGGCTTGGCACAAGGGAGGGTTGGCAACTGAGGGGAGGAGAACAGAGAATATTCTGGAATAAGAGGGAGGTGTTGGTGCAGATTGACAACTGGGGTAGGAGAGTGCAACTGGGACTATAAACGTAGGGAGTGAGGTTCAACTTAACAATACAGAGGGTGTACATAGGAGAGGGGGAATGCAACTTAACATTACAGAGGTAATTGAACAAAATATTATGAAAAACACACCACAACAGCTCATTATGTAATATGTTTGTTGAACCTCTTCTACTGAACTCTTAGCAAGTTATAATCTGTAAAAGAACTAAAATGCCATCAAACATAAACATGTCAGATATCTACATCTCTCTCAATTGTCCTAGAAAATCTGACCTTGTGAACTCTTGCATTTTACTCTTTGCCATCTTCTGCTCCCCATTCACTACATAATGTAGATAAAATTATCTTTTTTCAGAAAAGGTCTTTTAGTGTATGTTAGAGCTTCTTCCTACTCTCCTCCATTGTCAAGGAGGAGAGTAAATTGGTTGATGCAAGCTAATCCAAGATGGAATTGATGACCAGCTACCATTCTCCTTCATCTACATTGGAGGATGAAGGTGTGATGAACAACAGTGTTCCTAGACACTTTGACAGATTCTTTATCTTTCTCTTGTGTTTCTGCAAGATATTTTGTCTGTTTCTCTAACCCTCACACAAGACTTTTTTTAATTTGAAAGCTTTGACCTGGTTAGAACTGACTTTTGATGAGGTTATTACACATTTTTGTATACTGGGATAACTTTTTTTAATTTACAGGCTTTTCAGATTAAAAAATCTCTTTTTTTGGAGAAAAAAAGTGAAGTAATCTCCCTAGACCCACCCAGAAAATTCTAATTCTTCACTTTTGTAGCACTGGAAATTTCAGATTTAGCATTTAAAGAAATCTGAAAGACTATTCCCGGGGAGAGAGGAGGTAGGGAGAATTTTGAATGTGCAGCCATGCCTGGCTAAATGATCATTGTAGGCATAGAGCACCTTGGCACAGTAATCTGGACCAACCATGCTAAAAGATAGGTACCAGCAATCTCACGGAGATTGCTGCACTGAGCTAAAGTGCCACACTAAATCTGCAATGAATCCTCCAGCCTCTATAAAATGGAACAAATTGGTTTCTGAGCTACAGTGTCCTTTTAGCAATATTTCATGCAGTTACTGTTACTAGTCAGTTCAGTCATTCCATCCAGAATTTCTCCACTTTTGAATGTTTAAATTTTTAAATTTAGAAACAGAAAAGTGAAAAAACCAACTTTTAAATTAAAAAACCCATAACAATAACCTTGTTTTTCTTAATTATCTACCATTTTTGAAAAAAAATAAACTCCTGAGTGAATTGTTATGGTAATAAATTATATACCAGGAAATATTCATTGTGGACAAACTAGCATGGGCTCAAAGACTTCGAAGAATGTCCCAGCTATGATAGAGTCATTCTTTTAATGAAAAAAGGACACTGTACATGTTGACAAAGAAAAGAAAATAGAATGGCAATTTCTTAATTTTTATGTCATAATTAGGAATAACAGACGCAGCAGGATGTAACAGTGGTGGGATTTATTATTAATGGACTTCATCCATAAGAATTCATAGTACCAAGATTTCTACTAGCATCACTTAGGGCCCAGAGTTTCATAAGTATTTGGGAGACCTCATTATGAGATTTTGGGTTGCTTCTTATATGCAACTTTTAGTGCCTCAAGTGTTTTTGCAAATCTAATCTCTCTTGCTTTGACTTTTCTTACAAAATCTGGGCCTCAAGTGTCCCTTGTAAATAAGCACATGGGCTATGCAAGCCCTAGGCATGACTTTTGAGCTCACATGTGGTGATAGCTCAGCTGAGCTATGGACACAATGAGCAAAAGCTACAGCCTAGAAGAGCTTTTAAATGTACAGCAAGAGGCATTTAACACTCCTATTTCATAGGACTGTATAACCTTGTAGATTTTTTAACTGAAAGTGGATTCCTTTTCCTTTGTTCACTTCTTAGTTAGTCTGTTTCTTCTAGATTTTGTTTATATTAATAAATTGTACCTGACTCCTTTTTGCCCTACTTAGGCATAGTTGGTAATGTTCCTTTGTTTTTAATGTTAGACATAGATTTTTCTTTTCTCATCTTATTACTTATCGTTCATATTTAATGCTGCACACAGAATCATCTTTTAGACTCTTTTTACCTTTTGATTTCTTATATTTAATGACACACCCAATTGTTTGATATCCTTTTTCTCCCTTGGAACCTGTCACTGCTCTCTATTTAGCTGCTTTGAAATAGCTTTCATCTTTTAGTATTTAAATCATCTAAGTTCTCATGTATCATACTGCATTGTTCCTCATTATTTACTCCTTCTGACTCTAATGCCATTCTCTTCAAACTAGTGTTACTTTTTTCTTTGTTTTATGCTCTTTGTTTTTAATTTTCCAAGTCAGATTTACGCTTATTACATGACTCCCACACCATAGCTATTGTCATTAACCTCAGATGTGAGACTTTATCAAAAGGGATTTCAGAAGCTTGTCTGAAGTGTCTTATCTACAGTAGCTCGTTTGTCGTCTGCGACTGAGGAGAGTTATTGAATGACAGAAGGCTCCTCTCCCTGGAAGCTAAGTGCCCAACCCTCCCAGTCCTTTGTTTGAATGTAGGTCTCCAACATGGCAGTCTACAATAGAAGCACTTGACAAAAGGATTGATTTTTACATCCAGCACTGGAAGAATGCATATAATTTCCATGTATTACATGGTGTATGTACTACATAATTTGAAACATTTTTTTCTAGCTGCACTGAATATCCTATTTGAAGCCTGGGCTATACTGAATGTGATTTCTATACTGAATGTGATATAAAAAATGGCATTAACTTTAGAGTTAAACTCTCAGTACTTGCCATCACTGCCACTGAACTTTACCAGATATTATGCATTGTTTGCTTGCCAACCAAAATCCAACTCTAAAGTGCAATTCCAAACCTGAAACTGTGTTTGTAAAGTACAAGTCTATGAAGGGAGCCTAACTGGAACTGGATGAGCTTTTCCTGTAGCTACTTCAAAAACAAACTTCACTGAATCTGCATTTACATTTAAAAATGCTTTAAATCCCGATGATTCATAAGGATCAGTAAATAAGTGAATAAAATAATGCCATCAAGAAAGTCAGTGCTATATTTTGGTCCTAAATACTCTTGCTAACACTATTCATTCCGTTTCAATAAAAGTATTCCATTATTGATGAATGATGAAAAAGGGAATATGGGGAGAATCTTGCCTGTTAGTAGAATGGGAAAAAAATTCCTACAATTACAAGGGTGTTTATATGGTAATAGCATAAAAATTGCCCAAGAAGTAAAAAGCAGGAGATCAGGAATATTTTTTCTCTATTCTCTAGGTTTCAGGAAAAGAAGACATTTCCTAAAAGGCAGTAAATGAACTTCAAAACTCATTGTTATGACATCTCAGTGTCTGTAAAAATGCTAGGAAAAATCTCATACCCCAATATTTAGGGCTATATTGAGCAACAGAGACCTAATCAAGACTTTTTGGAAACCAGGGTCAGAAGGCATTTATTCACTCACTTCTACCTACATCACATTTGTCTAATGAATCTATTACTTGCTATCACCTGAGACTACGTGTATCACTGATGACTTAAATGACACTTTCTGTTGGTGCTCACTGCAAATTGTGTTAATAGGAAAAATTAAATCCATTAGAACTGCTGTCTTCATAGCTGACTTTAATTCAAAGCTGCTTTGAATCAAAACATAATCAAACTTTTAGCCTTGAGGCTTCACAATCAAGTTGGACTGATCAAAGGCAGAAGTTTTGTGTGATGTTTAATCTAATATAATGGATGACCTAACACAGGTGGTTTTGCTCTTTTTCCTGTTATCCTTCTTCATATATTCCTGCCCTTAAATCTTTGTGTCTGTTTGTTTGACTGAACTTTCTGATCTAGCCTCTTCTGCAGTTACTTACATGTTATATCTGGTAATAACCAGGCACTGGAAAAAACTGTGGGTAGGAGATCACTTTTGAACTGGATTATGCTTAGTGAAAAATGCACACTTAGGTCAATTTTTCTTCTCATATCTATTTATATGTTCAGTTTCCATTTTTTAACAATGTGCTGGTCTAGCTGTGGTAGAGTTCATTTTCTTCACAGTGGCTGGTATGTGGCTGTGTATTAGACTTGAGCTGAACACAAGGTTGATAATGCAGAGATGATTTTGTTATTGCTGAGCAGGGCTTACACAAAGCCAAAGTCTTTTCTGCTTTTTGTACTCCAGTGGTGGAAAAGAAGTTGGGGGTGCATGGGAGGTTGGGAGAGACACAGCCAGAACAGGTGGCCCAAACTGACATATATAAAAAGGGATGATCCAGACCATGTGACATCACGCTCAGTGTATAAAGTGGGGGAGGAAGGAGGAAGAATGGGGCATTTGGAGTGATGGTGTTTGTCTTCCCAAGTTACCATTACATGTGAAGGAGTCCTGCTCTCCTGGTGATGGACAAACACCTGTCTGCCCGTGGGAAGCTGTGAATTAATTTCTTGTTTGTGAATTAATTTCTGCTTTTACTTTCCCTATTAAACTGTCTTTATCTCAACCCACAAGTTTTCTTGCTTTTTCCCTTCTGATTTCTCTCTAATCTCCTGCTGGTGTGGGACTGAGCAAGCAGCTGCATGGGGCTTGGTTGCTGCTTGATATTCATGGCAGACAGCTAGAGTGGTAATATAGCCCAGCAGTTGTTTGGGTCTTTATATATATTTGATTCATACCATAGATCAAAATAAGTAAAGTTAATGCAAGTGAATAGCAAGGAAGCCCTGGTGAGAAGGTGAAGGTAATTATGGACAGAATTACCCTTTCTAATAGCTGCTGGGTTTAGCTTGATTTAAGCTGTGGAGCTATCAAAAGAAGCCAAATTCAGGTTCCTCTAATGAGCATATTTCATACAACCTCTCAAAACAAAGTGAAATAGGTCAAATAGTAACCATGGTCTTGTATTGAAAAAGGATTTCTGTCCCAGAGAGTTCAATACTAGCTCTGTTCCTGATCTGAGAGCCTTAGATGACTTGAGGCTGTATGCAGAATAAACAACATAGTGAATTGTACTCAGAAATAAAAACGTAACTGCTGCAGGGCAGAGAGCAATCATTAAATATGTTCCTTACAATGACTCAGTTGACTCCAAAGATGAATTGCTCCTGTTAGCAGTAGATTAAGTTTCATTGCCAGGTGTTTCTCTAACATAGTGGGATAACCTGTTTCGGTAGAGTTTGGGCTGCATGGGTGTGTGTCCCTGCTTTCAGTTCAATCTCAGAGAAGAATGCTCAAGCTGTACAGGGAGAGTGAGCGAGAAAAGGCATGTTTGCCATTCTCAGGGCTAAATATGTCTTACAAAACTGTGCCAGTAAAATGTATTGACAGAGGTCAGTTAAATTCACTCTGTAAAAAATACATCACCAACAAAGTTGTGCAGATTCTGTCTTTGGTCCTCAGCATAATTTCTGTTCTATAGGGAAGTCAACTATTGGGAAATCCCATACCTGCCTTGTTAGAGTGAAATGGCTCTACTTTTTATACTCTAGCCAAGATACCAAAATTACTTTGAATATTGATGACACTACGAACTTAGATGTTGATGCATTCTTATTTTACTACTAAAACTCAACCCAACCCAAACCAAAAAACAAAGAAAAATAAGAAGTAGGGAGGAAAATTTCAAAATAATTTATTAATGGAACCCTTGGACTGGGAGAATAAAATGTGAGTCTTTGTCATTCTGAAAATTCAAAGGAGTAAATCTACCAGATTATTCTAGCCAACCTAATGGAGAAATTACCAAAGCCCAAAGTAGTTTTGGCAATATTTACTGATGAAGCAACTAATGAGTTTTAATGAACTTTGTCTCTAATACTATCAGAAATTTCCCAGATTGCATTGAAACCTAATGGTCTAACAAATAAAGATGTCTAAAAAATTTAAGAGTACAAAATTGCTTAAACAGGACCTCAGTGGACAAGGCAGGGTAGCATTTGGACATGAATTGATATGAGTATTGGTTTCAAAATATATTTTCCTATTTTAGCAGCTTTATCATCCCTTGTTTATAGGTGTTTAAAATCTGCATTTCTGAAGAACCATATGTATGAATAGCAGAGTTAGGCTTCTATTAATTGTTATGTCCTCAACTAGTTAGGTGTAACCAGGACTACCTAGGGGAAATATGCTCAACACAGATTCTTTAGAATTCATTTTCACTGCTGTTGCTCAATGACTACTTGGAAACGGATGCAAGAGTTAATTATTTTCTTCTCAGCTATCCAACATTATTCATGCCTACAGTGATGGAAAACAGGACCTTTTGTTCCTACTTAGCCATTTGCTGAAGGGTTAGACTTAAAAATACCCATCCATATCCTATGTTAATAAAATTGTGGCCATATTAATAGTCATCTCATCTTGCTCCCTCTCTTTTCTGCATATGTACATATCTATATGTGTGTGTGCATGTTATTATATGTGCCTATAAAACACATTTAAACCTCCACATTTTGTATGCTACATATACTCATACACTTATAATATAAATATATTTATTTGGATTAAATACTTTGATGATGCAGACCTAACATATATATGAACATAACACAGATTTACCATTGTAAGTCACCAAGGTGATCTGTAAGTATTTATGAATTAAAGTTTACTAAAACCACCTTTTAATATATATTTTAATCAAAAGTTTCTTTCTCAGGTAGTAGGCAGATAAGTTACTTAATAATTCAGTGGACCCATAATAAATAGGTTCAAATCCCACACTGTGGTGAAGTTTCATTAATTTGTTTCTGCTTATATTGAACTCAAGCACCTGAAGTTCTTGTAACATAATGGCACACTGACAAGGAAGGGACAGCACAGGAAGAAAAGGAAATTACATGATTATTTTTAGGAAATTTAATCATTCCCACTGGAACTGAATCACATTATAATTGTACTCATATGCACATAACAATGTAATTCATTTTTCAGAGCATTAATAATATGGAAGTATCAATAACTCTCATAGTAACAGGTTAAAATTCATTGCATTCATTCCTGAATGAAAATGGTATCAACTTTCAGAAATTACACTATTTCTTTGATGCTTCATGCCTATTACACTCATCATATTGTGTTACATACAGTACCATAACACAATGTGACTCTTCAAACTGGATATGGCTCACATTTGAAGTACAGAGTCAAGGGAATAATACAGGGTGACATGGGTGGAATAAAGAATTTTGATTCTGTTTGATTTTGAACCACTTTACATGTTTGATATAAATCAGATCCTAAAGATAAAACTATATTTACTCATCACTACTGACAGTTAAAAAGTTACTGTTAAAGTTTAAAAGACATCTGCATATACCTTAATTATTAATTGAATGTGAAGAAAAGGATTAACTGCAATTTGCATTTCTTAGTTCAGGGAAAAATTGGTGCTATTAATGATGGTGAGAGGCAGGGGCCAGGAACCTGATTTTTTCCATACTGTAGGCATTCTCTCACGGTGGTTTATTTAGGTATCATTTACAGGGCCTGATAAAGCACCAGATGTCTGAGATTTTGAAATATCATACTGAGAAGAGTTGTATAGTCCCCAGACAGACATTTTGAATTGTAAAGCCTTGTATCAATATCTGTTACTGCCACCTACTACCATCTTAATTCCACAGTACTTTATTACTCTGTTGTGAAGCAGTAGAATCTAACTTTGATGTTTGTATGTTGACAGCTGTGATCAAATTGTTTTCTTGTGTGATCAAACTGACACACAGAAGGGAGGAAAACTCAGAAACCATATAAAACATACTTGAAAGCTATAATTGAACTTAAGTACAAAATCTCTAAAACATTCTTCCTTTATTGTACTATGCCAGATGTTAAATACATTGTCATTTCAGTTAAAATTGAGACCATATTACATTGCTCTTTCTTTATTTCTGTATCCTTTTCCCCCCTTTATATAGTTACTGAATAAAATTGTTTACAAAACACTGTTGCCTGATAGACTTGGGAGGGATGGTCAACATACCTTCTTATTCCCTTTGGCTGGGCCTGAGAGCATGATTGGAATTTTCTTAGTCTCTAAATATTGAACATTGATTTTTTTTCTCTCTCTTCTTTTAGTTTCCAGTAAATTTAAGTTTAATACATAGTTTTTGACATTGGACTTCTACACAGTTTCCATAGTTATAGGCTATGTTACATAGCCTATAACTGTGCTTCAGAGATATGGACTGTCACTAGCTGGAATTTTGAGTATAATTTTTTTTTAAATGTATTTCATACATCTTGGTTTTGTTTTTGTGTTTCGGGTTTTTTTTTTGGGAAGGAAGGTAAAAATTCTAGTAGTAGATAAATCTACTAGAAATCTATTGGTAAATTCAGGTAATACAGAACAATATGTCAGAAATGCAATCATCATAAAAAATATATCTTTTAAATGCTATATATATATACATGAGGCAATTGACATGGCCTAATTGTAGAAATACTTAACAGCAGAAATAGAACTATCAAATGTCATCTTTGAGAATTCAGGAAGTAGGTTGGGTAATTCATAGAACCTGTTTTTTATACGTCTCTTGAGAAAATATGATATAAGAGATCAGAGAACAACTTTAATAAATCCTTTAGCACCTTGAGGAAAATTGCAGGCAGCAAGAGTTCATGAGCAAGAAATCATGTTAAATTAAGTTGCTATCAAAAAAAATTCAACAATTTGCTACAGAAGGTAGGGTTAATGCAGTGAGCATAATAGGCACTGTTTAATTCCTCTGACTTCTGTAAAGATCTAACCTATTAAATTAAAGGTGAATCTGAAATATTTTTCAAGAAATCACAAGAAATATAGTATATATAGCAATGCGTAGAATGAGAGCTTGAAAAAATATAATGGCATTATCTTTCATTATGGTGAATCTCTGATTAGATTTTTTATTTGTCACAGTACTGTTACTAATGATCTACCTATCCCAGTGCTGTTCAAATCTCATTGAACATCTTCATGAACATACTAGTAGAAGGTAACAAAACTATAGCTCAATAATTCATATAAAGTGAAGAATCTTTCTTTTTGAGGAACATTAAATATCATCATCCAGATGCTGTACATAGCATTCTTTATTTATTTCTGTCATCCTGGGGGAAACAGATTCTATTCTCTGTAATACCAGATTTCAGCAGGTAAAGATGTGAAATGTCACTTTCACTCCAGGTAGTTTCTGATTAAATTTCTTGCCTGACTGAAAGGAAGGAGAAATTTATAATATGATCATTGATTGGAGAACTTCAGGTACTAAGTTCTGGAAAAAAGAAATCATTAAAAGAGTTAAACACACATCATCTTCACCAAATAAAGGTTACAAGTGATTTTAATGACAGGTCTATGAATATCTGAGGGAGCAATGTTAAACAGGGTCATATAAAAAAGAGAAGGAAAAGGCTTATTGAAAATTACCCATCAAATCAATAAAATAATGAAATAATTTAATGGAATTGTAAATGTAATGTGGAGATGTATTCTGTGCTGGCAGAAATTTGGACTAATGACACAATATCTTTCCTGATTTTAGATTTTTTGATTCTCTGATCCTTTAGATGATTGGGTAAAGTATCTTCCATCTGAGACTACTGGAAAGATTTGAGTGGGGTTACCGGAAATGTCTCAAAGAGTCTGAAAAACTTACTGGTATTGGTATAACTATTCACAGTGAATAGATTAAACAGTGATAATTAGCAATTCTAGCTTGTAAAGTTTATTTCATGTATTCATTTACATATGTATGTTATTATTCCTATATATTTAAATAATTGTGTCTATTATCTCTATAATTAGATAGACATACACAAAGTAGAAGCTGGGAGGAAGTGTAACTTCATCTATGAAATTCCAAATAAATTTTGGAGATTGAACCTCTATGCCTCTGTTTCACTTAGAAAACCTTTGGGATTTTAAGAGTTGAATGTTAAACTCTTTCTTATTCAAGTTTATTTTACTGAATAGTAGAAGTCAAGAGGTCAACCTTAAGCCTACATGTACCCAGTCATTCATCATTTTACCAGATGTCTTATGAAGAACAGGTTATACTTGTTATCTTGAAAGTATCCTTATCAGAGAACTTATCAGAGGTGAGCTAAAAGCCTAAAACAGTAATAACAGTATCACAAGGTGAGTCAACAGCAATGTCGAAAAATAGTGTTTGTTCTTTGCTTCATAATTTCCCCTGCTTTCAGATACCTCTGTATTGTTCAACATATACTTGTCTCCTAACAAAAAAAGTCAGAATTTTTCATCTGTAAAGAAATAAATTGCCTCAGGGATCTGTTCAAAGAATTTGTGCACCTTCTAGTGATGCAAAGTAATAAACAAATAAACAAACAAACAAACAAGCTCGTTTGGCATTTCAGTGGAAAGTAGTGTGTTTGAAATTAAAGCAGTCAAGGACCATCAGCTAGCAGGCTAATCTATGCAAATATTCCAGTCTGTACTGAGAAGGCACTCACAGCAACATCATCCCAACTTAGTGCTTCATTACAGGCAGGAAGTAATATCACTGTCCATTGGTGCTAAGCTCTCAAAGTGACAAAGAACCACATCAGGAGAAAACTGATGTGAATAAGAGCACTCTGCTGATCAAAAGACTGCAGATGAGTTTTAGTGTCCCTGGCTTCATCAGTGACAGCTGTGGCCAGAAAGGCTGACACTTGGATATAGAGCTGATCTTCAGCCATGAGCTTGAATTGCTCTAGGTGCCTTCTGACTAATCCGTGCTCAGTTCTGTCAGGGCCATCATCTGCTCAGATTCATTTCTGGTTTTGGTGGTGGTCACATCATTAATACAGCTCAGCCAACACCCAACCAAGAGTAAATCATGAAATATTTTGCATGCCTTAAGCAGATGTAAGACAGCAAAATTCCAGTCCCACAGCAACAGTTCACACTGCTCCCCAGACTCTTGGTGTCACTCATTGCACGTCCCTTTCAGTCTCTAAAAGTTAGTCAACTAGTAGCTGATCTACCCTTCCCCTTGAATCATCAGAGAAAATTGCTTCTCAGAAATATTTCGTCAACAAGAATGTAAGAGTGTATGAAAAAATGAGTTGCCTCTTGGGAGATGCTTCTCTCTTTCTGTTGACTAAAGATCAATAAAGCCTAGATAACTTGGAGCTGAGACTAACCAACCTTTTGTGTTACTTGAGATATGATTTTAAGGCTGAGAGCAACAGCATCAATATATAACTGAACTAATAAAATTGGTAGGCTCTGATGTCTCCTGAGTTAGCAAGAACCTGTCTGCTTGTAGCTGGATATCTGTCAGGTCTAATGGAATGTTGTGGCCCGGCACCTTTTACAGGTTAAACATCCCACCATTTCTGGTACAGTGCTATTCATCAGGCACTCTTTGCAGTATGCACTCTACACTATGAAGTTGTACAATAAACTGCTTTTTAGGCAGGAAATTCTGTGCTATAGGAATGACTATGACACTGTTTGGCTTTATTTTCCCATCCCAAGTTAAGTCTATGTGCCTACTTAGACTCTTTTATACTGCTAACGCATGTGAATATTGAGGAACAACTAGAGATAGCAAAAGAGTGATGAAAAGAGATCTATGTCGAAATATTTTAATCATGTTTCCCTGTATCTGATGCTGTACTTGAGTCAAGTCATTGGGTCAAGTTCATAAATGCTATTAAGCCAAACATTTGATTTTTCCTTTAACTGTGCAAACAAAGGGTTTTGTCTGCTGAACAATGCTCTGAAAAGATCTTTGCATCTTGGTTAAGGTCCTGGAGGCGGTATGAGTAACAGCATGGAATAGTAAGCATTTACACTGCTGCTTAAGGTCTGTCTGCCTAACTGGTAAAGGAAGAAAGAAGAGAACTTATATTCCCTGAGTTCAGTGCCAGGCATTCAGATTTCTTGACCAAGGTGAAGAAATCCATGTGATTAAAAGGGAATTTCTGTAAAAAATTTCCTTGTTTCAATTAAGAAAAAAAAAATAAATATGGAGGTGAAGAAGAAAGAGTAACTACCAGAATGCAGGAAAACAGAGTGTGAATTGATGGCATGATATATATAGCTAAGTAGGCCAGTATAAATACTGAAATAATTAAAAAAATTAAGTTATAGCCCCACTTCTTAGGAAAACACAGGTAATTCTTCAAAATAGCCCTGGCAATGTGTTCTAACAGAAAAGAAAGATTTGCATTTTCAGCATAACAGTAAGGTTGGAAGAATTTGCTGCATCCAACTGCACCATTTCTTCTGTTTATTGCAGCCTTGGAATATAGCAAAGACCACAACATGCCCTACTGTGATCAGGGTCTAAATACTGCAAAATTGACCTTTTATCGTGCTAAATGTGAAGTGTGAAAGACTCTAATGTGTAACATGGAGAAAGACTAATTTAGAAATTTCCATGGCTACAGGAAAAAAACAGGCTCAGAGCAAACCATAAACTCTGCAGAAGAATACAGAGTGACATGCTGCAGAATGGCAAATACCATATTGAGCATGTACAGTATAATGAGAGGAATTAGGTCAGGAGAAGGGGGGCAGGTAATTAATTTTTTATCTCAGTGCAGAACTGGTGAAACTGTACTTGAGTGCTTTACACTGTTTTGGGCTCCATAATACAAAAAACGATTTTGCTGAGTTGGAAAGACTCCAAAAAAGGATAACAAAAATGATAAAAAATGTTTATTAAGAAAAGAAAATTTGCAAAGCCTGGGGAAAGTAGGACTAAGGCACAACATGAAAGCTAATTCTAAATACCTGCAGGGGATTAACAAAAAAAATGACTGGGGGTAGAGTAGGGAAAGAAAAAGTATTTCAGCAATCAGTTCAGGTACAAGAAAATAATTACCTCACAATAACTTTAGAAAAGAGGGAAAAAAAGATGTCTGTGTGCAGCTTGCAGTCAGTCTCACATGAATCAGTTCACAGACTTTCCAATAGGGAAACCTGAGGAACCAGTTATTTGTCAGTGGGAAAGAAATACTTGTCAGTGTGAATAAGGGCATAGTTTTTTTTCTGTTTCTGTAATTCTGACTATGGGCTGAAATCATCCTTCCTTCCTTCCTTCCTTCCTTCCTTCCTTCCTTCCTTCCTTCCTTCCTT
>VWYI01043745.1:0-15601 GCA_013399455.1 Anthoscopus minutus | reverse complement strand
CTTTCCTTTCCTTTCCTTTCCTTTCCTTTCCTTTCCTTTCCTTTCCTTTCCTTTCCTTTCCGTGCTGACACAGAGTCAAGGTCTTCTCACCCTCCCCTGCCAATGAGGAGGCTGGGAATGCACAGTGAGTTGGGAGGGGACATGGCCAGCACAGCTGACTCAAACAGACCCAAGGGATATTCAATACTCTGTCCCTGTGGCATCATGCTCAGCATATACAGCTGGGGGTGAAGGAGGAAGTGGTGATGTTTGGCGTGATGGTGTTTGTCTCACAAGTCACTGTTAAGTGTGATGGCTTTACCAGATGTGGCTGAACACCTCTCTGCCCATGGGAAGTGGTTAAATTCACTGTTTTACTTTGCTCTTGCACAAGGCTTTTGCTTTTCCTTTTAAACTGCCTTTATCTCAGCCCACGTGTTTCCTCACTTTTACTTTTCTTATTCTCTCCCCCTTCCCATCAGGGGAGTGAGCAAGTAGCTGTCTAGGGCTTAGCTGCTGGTTGGTGTTGAACCACAACACTGTAAAAACATCTTACTAGCTGCATTGATATATAACAAAATACACCAAAAAGAAAATATATACCTATATTAATAAGAGAGGTTTTTACTTCAGAATGGTGGGCTCTTTGGTGTGGATTATTTGTCTGTCTCCCTGTTTTGCACTTTGCATTTGTTTTAAAGTGAGTTTTGGCTTTTTTTGTTTTTCTGTTTATCAGTAAAGGACTGTAATGAATCATCTCTTCAAGGTGGGACACATGAAATTAGAATACCTAACTTATAATTTATATAGAAAAACATACAGATTGAAACACAAAGCTATGCAATGGAAAGATATTGATTATATGAAATCAGAAAGTGCAAATTACACTCCCATGAGTAAGAATACTTTAGAAGATGACTCCTGTTTTCTTAAGTAGTGAAAGAATTTTATTTGAATTATTTCTCTGGAATATAATGGGAACTGTGTGCCTTAATTCCCAGACACTACTACAAAATCTGGAGGGCTAATTACCAATTTCAGTCTTCTGCTTTACATGTTTAATTATATACAGTAGCTGTATCAATGCATTGCAGATCTGACAAATGGTGAGAAAAATACACTTTTAGTTTCTGGAAATATGCTGTTGGCACTAAGCAGATAATGCTTATAACAATAAAATGAAATATACATTCCTGTTTTAAATTTAGCCATGTTTATTAGCGATGAAAGAATTCATGTGAAAATTTGTGAAAAGGATGAAAGAACTCCCTGCTCTGGAGTGTATATTTAAATTTGACATGACGCCACCTCCAGCTAATTGTTAAACTGGGTCAGAGAATTCTGATCCATTATGTTAACTCTTCATTGAGAATTTAGTACCTTCTTGAGTCACACATCTAACCTAAGTTCAGCAGTGAATGTACCAATTAATATCACTTATTCCAATTAATTGACAATAACTTTGCAGTAAAATTATTTGTGGTCAATATGGACTTTTTGCTAGATCACACTGTATTTTCCTCTCTCTCCTTAATGGAAGAAAAAAAATGAAATCTTGTACCTTTCTAAAATCTATTTCTCAGGAAGAACAATCAAATATAATTTCTTAAGAATGCTAGCAGTTATAGAAAATTGGCTATGTGCAATGAGTCCAGTGGCTTTAAGCCAACAAGTGCATCTGGATAAACCTTTGCTGTGCTAGTAAAAGACTGCTACCGCACAGATACAAATATCTTTTCACCTAGAAAAGACCACAGAAGTGCATTCTCTGTGCTGCAGTTGTTCTGTTGCTTTCATTTATCATTTCAAGCTGTGTTATTTTGATGGCTTTTCAGTTGCAGGAGTACCAGTGCTGATGCAGAGATAATGAAATACTGAAAGCATCAAACAACAGGGATGTCTGTAACTGGTAATGGGCATCCTTCCTCAGTTTATTAACTCCAGCTGTGCTCTTTGACAGTTTTTGTGAAGAGATACAGTGCAATGTGAGAATACTGAATGGAGAATGAAGAAGCTAGTATCAGGAATTAAACTGCATCACACACAATCTCCATGAGTAGAATTTCAGAGTGTGAAAAAGATCATCATTCAAAATTACGATCTCTGTCTTCATCAGACCATAAAGTGACCAATATCGAGACTTTCAGTTCAAGTTTAAGCATACAGCACTTTTATCACAGTGCAGTTATTTTCTGATCTGAAGTGGTTTCCCAACACCTTGCATATTTACTACAAAAAGGTAGTATCTAATCTTTTATAATAGTAAGATTAGGTTGGCCTTAAAATTATACACATTGCTGCTTCTGAGAACAAACTAGTTGGGACTCATCATTACCAAAACTTTGCCCAGAATAACACGTGGATATTGTTATATAGAGCACTGGGCATTGAGGACTGTTGAAAAGGAAATAAAAGCAACCTAATATTGCAGATCATCTTGCTTCTTATTGGAGGTTATCCTTGTTTTTTAGTGGTTTTAAGTGTCAGAAGCTGAAAATGCCAGGAAAATTTGGAAAAACCTATGAAAACTTTTGAATAATATACACTAAGTGGAGGTATTGCACAGTGTGTTCTCAGAAGTGTGTGAACTCAGAAATGCCACAAAGGCCTGGTTCTGTATGAGCGGTTGTGAATGAGACCCAGAAGCGATCTACAGGTGTGGGCACAGAAGTACTTACCAGAAAGTAGCAGGACAATTACAGTGAAAGCATTTGCTGGGAGCTGTTGCTTCAATGTATCACCAGAACAGAGAAGTTTTGGAGTGTAGTGGTTCTGCTGAATGTACAGGAACTATTAAACCCAGGACATTAAGTGTCCATCGGGGGCCACTCACACACATGAGCACCGACCACAGATCGTATAACTCAGGCCATGTGCAATCCTGAAGAATTTTATAAATGCATCTGAAACAGCAAATCATTGAGTGACTGTGTTACCACTACCAAGGGACAGTTTTTAGTAACAAGAATACTGGTTTCTCTTTCTGAGAAGTTGCCAGATGTTTCTGCTGTGTCCAACAGAGTCAGAGTTGCTGGCTCCAAAACAGATATGCCTCTGGCCAAGGCTGAGCCCATCAGTGATGGCAGTAGTGCCTCTGGGATAATGTATGTAGGAGGGGAGAAAAACTGCCAGGAGAGAGAAACAAGAAAAAGTCTGAGATAAAGAGCCCTGCAGGTACCAAAGTCAGTGAAAAAAGAGGCAGAGGATGTACTCCAGGCACCAGAGATTCCCTGCACCCCATGGTGAAGACTGTGGTGAAGCAGCTGTGCCCCTGCAGCCCATGGAGGCCCCAAAAGAATACTGGGATCCACCTGCAGCCTATGTACGACTCCATGCCAGAGCAGGGGCATGCCCAAAGGAAGCTGTTACCCTGTGGGAAGCCTGTGTTGGAGCAGGCTTCTGGCAGCACCTGCGGAACTGTGCAGGGTGAAACCCACACTGAATCTGGTGTTCTGACAGCACTTATGACCCTGTGGGGACCTCAGGCTGCAGTAGTCTGTTCCCAAAGTACTGCGCCCTGTGGGAGGGATGCACACTGGAGGAGTTAATGGAGAAGTCCAGTCTGTGGGAAGAACTCACATTGGAGAGGTTCATGGAGAATAATTTCCCACGGGAAAGTCCCCTCACTGGAGCTAGGAAGGAGTGTGAGGAGGAAGAGGTGACAGAGACAACTTGTGATTAACTGACCGTAATCCCCATTTCCTATCCACCTATGCAGCTGTGGGGAGAACATAAAACACATCAGGAGTGAAATTGTGCCTGGGATGAAGGCAGGGCTGAGGCCAAGGTGGATTTAAGAATTAGTTTTCAGTTCTCATTATTCTACTCTGATTTGATTGGTAATATTTTAAATATATGCTTATAAGATGTTTTTCTCATTATAGTAATGGGTGAGTGATATTTCCTTGTCTTTATCTTGACTAACGAGCTTTTTATTACATTTTCTATCCTTTGTTCAGCTGAGGAGGAGTTCAATCACACCTTGGCAAATCAGTATGTTTTCCCTTTTTGGAAAAGAGCTGACCTTCTAGCTGTTACCACAGCTGCATACATATAAGTATGTGTGAGGAAGTAATTGACTGAACCATAACAATACTTATCTGCTGTTAAGAATAAAATCTTAATAAAAAATAATTAATTGTGCAGATTTTGGCTGGGATAGTTAATTTACTTTTATGCTGTCAGGCCTGGGGCTGTGTTTTGGATTTGTGCTGAACAGAGGGCTCATAATACAGAGATGTTTTGGTTATTGCTGAGCAGGTCTCACACAGAGCTGAGGTAGTTTCTGCTTTTTTGTGCTGCCACACTGGTAAGGGAATTGGGAGTGCTCAGGAGGTTGGGAGGAGACACAGCCAGTATAGGTGACCCAAACTGAACCGAGGGATGTTCCAGACCATGTTACATCGTGCTCAGTGTATAAAGTGGGAGCAGAAGGAGGAAGGGAGGCACATTTGGAGTGATGGAATTTGTCTTCTCAAGTCGTTGTTATGTATGAAGGGGCCCTGCTCTCCTAGGGATGGTTGAACTGCTCATGGGGAGAACTGCATGAATTTCTTCTTTTGCTTTTCTTTGATTTGCTTGTGTGCACAGCTTTTGCATTCCCTTTTAAACTCTCTTCATCTGAACCCATGTGTGTTCCAGCTTTTACTCTTCCAATTCTCTCCTTGATCCTTCTGCTAGGGGAGTGAGAGAGAAGCTGTATGGGTTGTTGGCTGGGATTAAATAACAACATTAATAAAAAGTGTTCTAATAAATTGTGACCTATGTGTCTCCTGAGTCACTCTCCTACCACACAGCTTTACACAATTCAAGTCCTGCAGTAAGCAGCCAGTGCAGGTGTTTGAACCACACAGTTCCAGTGGGTGCAGCTACAGCACACAGAACCCTTCAAGAAGTAGGATGGTATTTAGTGCAAAGGCTCAAATCAAGTCTTAAATATGTTCTGTTTTAAACAAAGTCTGCCATGTACCTGCTGTCTTCATGGGAAATCTGTGGTTGTGATGAGGGCAAGGGGAAGGAATGCAAGCTACTGTGAATGAGTGAATGAATGAAGAAATTAATTTATCTTCTTTTTTTTTGTTTTAAATTGATATTTATATAAACTGTTGCAACAACACCAAAACCAGTAAGTTTACAGTGTTGCTGCTGTTAACTCTCTTACCCAAAAGAGATTTGATATTAAGGTCAATGTAATTAATAGGCTGGAATCTGCAGTTGTCAAAGTACAAGGCTGCTTTCACTCACACCCTGGGGTTTCCTGTCACCAGCTTTCCCTACCAGCAACTTTGTGGACTGACATTTCATTTTCAAGCCTCTGGCTTGAAATTTTTTTACTATTACTGCAACTTGTCAGAAAACCAAGGAGGTGTCCAGAGCCTGGCCGTAAAACTGCAATGGGTACAGTTGAAGGTTACAACAGATGAAATCATGTTCACAAAAGCATTCAAAAGGCATTGCCAAACCTATTTGTAAGGCGTAAAAAACCACAGATTAGTAAAGCATGCAGTTTGGCTATGCCATAGCTGAAATGGAGGTTGAAAATAGGGTCTGTTGGCAGATTTTAGATAACTTTCAATTACAAGCTTAGGAGTGCCCCCGTAAAGTGGTGTGACTGTGTATGCATATATCAAATACTGGCAATTTTATGTAACTATATAAGAAAAATATGTGGGGGTTACTGGATATAGATGGAGAGGATGGCAGAAGCATCAGTGTATGTTTTTATCTGTTTGGAAAGGAGTAAGAGTGAGTGTGGCAGCATGCCAACTCTGAGACCCCAGGACACAGCAGCCCTGCCTATTCTTGGATGATGACTGCTGCTGAATTGTATACACTAGCTGCCAGGATCATTCTAGCTCAACCCACAGACTGTGTGTTCTTGGAAATGTCATACAGGGCCAGTATGTTAGCAAGTCAGGTCTTTAATTCTTTTGGAAAGTTCATATTCTGCTGCTGAAGAAGGGAAAAGAATATTTTTTTCCTGACACTAAATAAGATCATAAATTAGTGTTGATTAGCCTTTTACTTTCTTAATTGGCTGGAAGGCTTGAGGAAGCTGTGAATCAAAGTACTGGTGAGCTGGACACATGCTTGCTTCCTAATGGCAGTCCTACTTCGTTAAAAGAATCCTTCTGGCTAATCTCAGTACTCCTTTCCAATATTGAGACTGGTATTTCAGAAAGGTATTAAAAAATAATCCACTTCCCTGTGGCATTGGTAACATCTGGGAGTAAAATGTTTGTAAACACCTCCAAAAATGCTCTTTGTAACAAGGAGAATCATATAAGTGAGCATCCTTTTTTGTGTTCCTTCCTCATAAATTGCTTATAATAATTATCCTTGATTTTAGTAAAAGTAGGACTAGCAAAAGACTAGGCATCAGACTATGTTTTAAAAGAACCCTAATACAAAAGTAAATGTTTAGAAAATCAGCAACAAAATATAACATTGCGTATAATTTAGTTCAAGATTGGCATATGTTAAAAATCCATTGTTTACAGCAGAACTGACTTGTATTGCAAAAGCCCAGTATCTGGAAGCCGAGACCTTTTTCAATTTCTCCTCATGGTCTGTGAAGCTCCAATTTTCTGACTACTTTACTTTGGTCTTCATAGTGTCAGTACACATGCTTTTGTTTTCACTGGTGTCACTGACACCCTGACAAGTCTGGAGCCACTGGGCAGAAATGACAACACAGTCCCTGATGCACTGGCCTGGACAGATACTTTATGCCATGCATCCACCTGATGCACCAGGTAGGCCTGGATGCTTCTCCTGAGGCTAGCAGCCCAAAGGTGAGTTCAGCCTGCAATAAGTAAAAAAGAGCCACCCAAGGGTAAGAGAGATGCTTCAACTTATGCCTGGATCTTGGTCAAATGGTCAATTAGTCACTTTGGTGATTAAAAATCTACTCAGTGCATTGAGTCTCTCTAGATTCCAAGGGAAAAGAAAATGTCAGTGGTGAAATTGTCAAAATAATTTATAGCTGGTCTAATATTGCTCTCATATGTATGGTTTGATCTTGCCCTCAACCCAATGTCTTTCTTGTACCCTGTTATTCCCTTCCTCAGTCATCTCCATAGGCTCTTTCCTCAAATGTGTATGTACAGGACATTTTTTCTGATTTTCTCCCATGTTTTACTTCATAAAAGTTTAATCTTTTTGATCCATATTATTACAATACTCTGCAAAAGAAATAACAATACACTGTTTTGAAGCTGCCTACTTTGAGCATAGAAAAACTAAATGCCTCAGTTTGAGAGAGGAGAAAAAAAGTTCTACAGAAATGAAATGAAAAACTTTTCTTAACTACCCACACAATGGCACACTCAAGCCAGTGATATCAAGTTCCTTTCTTTCATCATGTCTAAATGCCTGCACAAAGGAGAAAAAAGAGAAATAAAAAATATATTACATGCTCCTTATCTTGATCCAAAGCCTAGAAAAACTGTTAAAGAATCTTTTGTTGTTTAAGACACTCATACATCATGCAACATATCACCTTATTTTTCAGCAGTCATTTTCCCTACTCTAAGCTAGTATTTTGACTATGAAAAATGTGTGTTTTTCTTTTTCTTGGATTCTTACTTTCAAATGTTTCAGGATAAAGAGCAGCAAATAGTCTTTTACCATTTGTAAATACAGCAAATCAGAGCATATTGTGCTTGTCCTTGAGAATTCAATACATATAACTGGGTTCTCTACAGTAGTAATGACCCACCCCAACTTTTAATGTTCTTCTTACTCTTCTGTGATGGGGTGGCTGCAACAGTCAGCAAAAGAAGACAAATTGATGCCATTCACCTAGACTTCAGTAAAGCCTTTGGCATGGTTCCACATGACATTCTTATATCCAGATTGAAGACACATGGATTTGGAAAGCGGACTGTTTGGTGGATAAGGAACTGGCTGTGTGGACTCAGTGAGTTGCAGTCAATGGTTTGATGTCCAAATGGAGACACATGACAAGTCCACGGGGCTCTGTCTTGGAACTGGTGCCCTTCAATATCTTTTTCAATGATGTAGACAGTGAGATCTAGTGCACTCCCATCAGGTTTGCAGGTGATGTGAAACTGAGTGTTGTAGTTGACACAAGAGGACAGGTTGCAATCTAGAGAGACCTGGACAAGCTTGAGAAGTGGGCCAATAAGAATGTTATGAATTTCAACAAGTCTAAGTGCAAAGTGCTGCATCTGGGTAATCCTAGACATGAGCATAGATGGAGAGAAGAACTAACTGAGAGCAAGAAGGACTTGGGGGGGCTGGTGGGTGAGAGATTGGACATGAGTTGGCAACTGCAGTGCAGAAAGGCAGCTGCACCCTGGGCTGCACCAATAGCAGCGTGGCCAGCAGGTCAAGGGAGGTGATTGTCCCTGTCTATTCTGTTTGCATAAGAAACCCCTGGGAATATTGCATCCATCTCTGGGGTGCCCAACAGAAGAAATATTTGGACCAGTTGGACTGAGTCTAGAGAAGCTCCATGAAGATGATCAGAGGGATGAAGCACCTCTTCTGTGAAGACAATAAAAAAGTTGAAGATGTTCAGCCCAGAGAAGAAAAGGCTCTGAGGAGACTTTGGAGCAGCCTTCCAGTACCTAAAGAGGGTTTCAGGAAAGCTGGAGAGGACTTTTTGCGAGGGCATCACGGGACAAGTGATAATGGCTTTAAATGGCAAGACATAAAGTTTAGACAGGATATTGGGGAAAATTCCTTACTGTTAGGGTAGTGAGGCCCTGAACGGGTTTCCAAGAGAAGTTGTGGATGCCCCATCCATGGAGTCCAAGGGAGGGATAGATGGCATCCTGGTCTACTGGGTGGCCACCCTGCCATGGTGGGTTCCCTTTAGTTCCCTCACAACCCAAACCATTCTATGGTCCTTTAATTTATGACTCATTATATAAACCTTAGCATTGGTTTTCTGTGGCAAGTTTTTGGTGGCAAGGGGGCTACATATGTGGCTGCTGTGAGAAGATGCCATGTCCAAGGGAGCCAGTGCCAACTGGTGCCATGACAGACCTTCCACTAGCCAAGGTCAAGCCATCAGTGACTGTTTTACCATCTCTGGGACAAGATGACCAAGAAGGAAATTAAGTTGTTTCAGAGAAGCAAATAGCAGCCAGAGAAGAAGGAATGAAAATATATGAGAGACAGAGTCTGCATAAACCAAGGTCAGTGAAGAAATGGGGCAGAAGATATTTCAGGCACTATAGAGGGTCCCCTGCAGCCCATGCTGAAGATCATGGTGATGCAGGCTGTCCCTCTGGTCCACTGTGGAGCAGAGATCCACCTGCAACTACATGCTAGAGCAGGTGAATGCCCAAAGCAGGCTGGGACCAGTAGGGAAACCCACGCTGGAGCAGGTTCCTGACAGGATCTGTAGACCTATGCAGAGAGAAGCCCACATGCAAGTAGGTTTGCTGGCAGGACTTGTGGCCCATGTAAGACCCACACCAGAGCAACTGGTGCCTGAGGAACTGCACCCTGTGGAAGGAACCCACACTGTAGCATCTTGTGAAGGACTGTAGCCTGTGGGAAGTATTCACATTTTGAGAAATTTATGGAGGACTGACTTCCCTGGAGTGGACCCCATGCTGGAGCAGTGGAAGACTGTGAAGAGCCCTACTTCTGAGGAGAAAGTAGTGGCAGAGACTGTGTGGTGAACGATGGTAACCCCCATTTCCCATCCACCTGCATCATTGCAAGGAGGCAGAATTCAGGAATAAATTTAAGCCTGAGAAGGAAGGACGTAGGGGAGAAAGGTATTTTTAAGATTTAGTTGTACTTTTCATTATTCTGATGTGATTGATAATAAAATCAATTAATTTCCCAAGTCAAATCTGTTTTGTCTGTGGGAAGTGATCTCTCTTTATCCTTATCTTGACTCAAAAGCCCTTTGTTGTATTTTCTCTCCACTGTACATCTGAGGAGGGCAGTGATAGAGTGGCTTTGGTGGGAATCTGACATCAGCCACTGTCAACCCACTGCAAGCTTACAGTGAATTACTTTGACTTTTTGTGCTGTGGAGACAGAAAATATATCAGGAACACATAATGAAACAACTTGCCTTAAATCAGAACTAATCCTTAATATGAAATCAAGCAATTTTTTTCTTCTAAGGAGGAGATACTTTGAATGGTATGATAGAATTTTTCCCCCAGCATCTCTTTTCTGCTTGTACCTTAGTCCATCAGGACAGAAATATAAAAATTATTCACAAAGAAGAATATTTAACTTAGCAGTCCTGGAATTCAAGGAGCTAATCCAGTTTACACCAGCTATGTCCTCATCCCGTACATATGAGGATATAAATGCAAAATCTTTTAAGTGATATAGGATTTTGGCACATATTTTCTCTGAAAGAAACATGCTATGCTGCTAAGTAAAATATTTTTCATCATTCTTTTTATTGATGTTGACCCAGTTCTGGGCATTTAAGGTGTTTGATCTGAGCACTTCAATTCTAGCTTTGCAAAAAAGGACCTTTCCAGAGAGATAGTTAGGAAAATCAAGACTTTTTTTCCTGTATTAACAGCTTAAAGTTATTTTTTTTCCATACTAGAACAAATTAAGCTTTTTTTCTTCTGATCAGTTATTCTAATTATCAATAAACATTCAAATTAAAAGGAGGAGAATCTAATAAGCAATAATAATTAAAATATATCCAAAGATAAAATGTATGCTGTTTTCAGGAAAAACAGGCAATTTCATTTCTCTAAATAAAAGGCATGAATACTGTGTTTCTAACAAATACCTTTAGTATTGTAGGCAAGGGTCAGTCTTTATATCCCTTTGTAATCAAGGAGATTGGAACTGCGGCTGTTGACTGTATCTCTTGCCTAAAAATTATATCAATAGTTATGATCTAATTTAAACAATCTCTACTGACTGAACTGTCATCAGCACCTACACATACTTGTGTGTGTGGAAGGATTATAAGTAGATTATATTTGGTCGAATCGTAGCTAGGTGCTGACTGGATTAATTAGTTAATTTATTTATTAAATGACTTGACAAATAATAGTTGAGTTTGATGTAAGCTTTCTGTTTCAAATCTGTAACCACTTTACAAAGTGTAAGTATTTTCTGACAGTGCTTTTCATGAAAATAACCACTGAACTTTCAGTGAATCACTGAAAGTTGTGCTGCCTCTGACTGACAAGAAAGTGATTTGACTAGACCTTTATTAAAAGTTTAGAGAAAACTGCTCATAGACTACAGTTTTGGAGACAGAAATTCTCAAGAAAAAAGTAAATAGCATTTGAATACTTTGAAAAAACTATCAGGAGTAACAATAATAATAAAAGTATTCCTTGTTCCTCTAACTGGAAAATAGACAGTCAAAATTAGAAAAATCTAGCCAGGCTGGAAGATCTGTTAGAGACATCCACTGTATCCTCCTACACGATATTAACAGGAATTCCCTAACTATCACTAGTTATATTGAAAATATTATCTATTTTCTAATTATTTGCATCTCCAGGCAGTATGTATATGCAAGGGATGGATAAAGAATTTCAAATACTCAGCTTCTTTCTGCAAGTGCTTCTAGCAACCACAAATCTGAGTATAATACTAATTTTTTGAAAGAATGATGTTAATGAAGAAAAGATGAGACCAGCAGAATAGAAAGGACAAAGAAAAAAAGACAATAATAAAAAATACCCTAACAAAACAACACTCAAAATTATTAACAGCCAAACCCCCACACTTCAACCCACCAATGTGAAAAAGACAGCAAAAAAACCCAACAAAACTAAAAATAACAAAATAAGAAAAAACCAAGTGCGCAAAGACTGAAAGAATCCCGTGAAGAACTGTAAAAATGACAAGGAAATGTGGTGTCTTTTGCAGTTTTCCTTGAGAGAACAGTACAGGAAGAAAATCCATTTTTAGTAAAGTTTTTACCTGAAATCAGACTTTTGGCATCCCATGAGGAATCTGAACTATGTAACTGAGTCTTTACCAGAGATTTCCTATGTTCTTGTGGAACTCCTTGATTTCACACCATTTCCTTACACCTGATAGTAAAGAGAGCCTTTCTGTTTACTGGATATAATATGAAAGTTGTTTTCCCTTCTCTGGTAGTTTTCCTACAATTGTTGAAGGAAGTATTACTATCTTAAATATCTCTTTTCATTTATATTTTCTTATTTTAGAGCTGCTCATTCACCACAAGTCTTTTTCTGCTTCCTTGGAGGCTAACTTTCATTCAGACTGATAAACCACAGTATATAGCAACATAAATTTCATAACATACTCTGTTGCCAGCATCCAAAATCCACGTCGATATATGTGTGACAGTTGACTACAACAAGTAATAGTCTATTGTGTATTGAAAATCACCAGAGCTGATGAGTTCCATATATTTAATCAAAGATGAATGTAGGGTATTTTCTCATTTTTTGAGTAATGGGAACTGGAATTGCAATTCACAAGTTATTTTTTGTATATAGGGACTGTGAGGCCAGACTGAGAAAACTGGCAAAATGGATCTGAGTGCTCCTAATAAAAAATGGCTTAAGGTTATTATTATCTCTCAGAAGAACATGTAAGAAGGCAAAACAGCAACATTCTCTGGCATTCAGCTCATGGTTTTGATTTAGAGCCTTTGTCCATGTTGTGTGCAAATGCACTACAAGAAATACGCTCTCTCACTGCTTGAAACACTGAAGATATTTATCTTGATTTAAGTTTTGTAAGGCCTAAAGCCTTGATGGCAAGTACATAATCCTGCATGGGAGAGAATTATGTAAAAGTATAGTCCCTTCTTGTAATTTCTGAATGTTTTGGCCAATTTCAAACAAATTTATTGAAGAATAGTTTCAATAATATCATACTTTGCTAGGCACCTGGGAATCACTACAAAAGATAGCATCTGCACAAAGACAGCAACTAGGCAGTGGGTATGGGTATGCCAGTACCCTATTTATATATTCTTGTGCAGAAGAGCAAAGGATATAAGTCTTTCTTGTACATGGTAGATCAGGTAATTCACAAATGAACTCAGAAAAAGCATTATCCCTAATGTTCCAGTGAATAATCCAACTAGTCATTGCCACAGGTTAGGAATAAACTTCTATTTTATTCTGTTGCTATGTCAAGTCATCTGAGATGCTCAAGGCAATTTATTCCTTAGAGCTTAAATTCACAAAGGTTAATATCAATATGAATTAGGCATCCAAACGGCTTTGGCAATGTGGGCATAAATATGAGTTGCTTATTTTTGTCATCTGTTGGAAATCTGACATAGTCCACTATTAGTAACATGATACTGAATGAAATGAACCAGTGATCTTGAATGCAAGGCTATTTCCTCTGTGCCTTTTTTTCTGTCAATTTAGCATGTGTAAAAATCTGACAAGACTACCAGTGGGAAGAAATTAAATAACAGAATGCCAGGAACTTTTAAACACATCTGTTTCTGCTGTAAAACTACTAACAGTGGAGAGGACCTTTAGTTCTAAGTATTTACAACATTGGGAAATATTATTTTAAAGTGATGAGCAGTTTGAAATTAGTCATCCTATGAACAAATTTAAACTCTTTGAGTGCATGGATAAGCATTCTTGCCCCTCTGAATTGCACCTTGATCTTACATTGCTGTTCTTAGTTATCTTTACACAGTATTTTGTTTCAGTTATACACATGTTCTACAGAAGAATGGAGAAATGATTGTATCACTGTCTTACTAAATACTAACAATAAATACCAACACACCTATCATTCTCTTTAGGTCTGAAGGGGTGTCCACACCTCACATTAGCAGATATTGGGCTCCACACCCATTACATGACCAAAAGGACTGAGCTGCTTTATTGTCCTTCCCCAGTCATGGAATTTCATCTATTCACAATGGAACTGTTTATGTTTTTCAAGCTCCCTTGTATATACGGATCCAGATAGGAAAGAAAAGCTAGTGCGTGCAACATAAGTGGTTGGTTGCAGTCTTGAATATGGACCCACAAAGTGTGGAACTGGAAAAATTTCAGGGGCTTCCAAGGCACTAAAAATTTGTGTGCAATACTGTCACACCAGCTTGAATGATAAACATGCACAAAAAATTGTGGTTTCTTCACAAATAATCTGTGAATCCAAAATGACCAGTATAATTAAAAATCTTAGAATTTGCCCAAAATTATTCCACTACACTCATAAACTTTATCTGCAGCTCCTATCTATTTTGAAAATTGCTTTTGAAAAGATTAAGTAAATACCTGTGATCCAACTGTTAGCTAAGCTGTCTAATACTTTGTGAGAACAAATCCCAATTTATGGATTTTTCATATTCGAAGCGCATATTTGACTTGGACATCCTTTTAGCTTCTGAAATCTTCTGTATGGGTGTTGTACACAGGGACTCTGTCATTGCACTTTGCTTTGTTTTTTTTAAGCCTCAGGTAAAACACATTTGTAATCAAAAGTGGCAGGAAATGAATAAAGAGAGGAAGGGATTTTGTAAACAATTTTTTTCCTCTCCCCATATTGCACTCAGGAAAGGGAATGATGCTTGGCATACAGATATAAATATTTGGATTAGATCCTGGAAGAAGAAATAAAAAAGACCATCATACAAAAAATGAAGGCCCCTTAATCCAACTATTTCCCACTGATGGCATAAATTGGAGAGGCAGATGGAAAGTAGGGAAAAGGGTGTTATTGTGAAGCAATCACCAGTTTCATGAGTTTTTGGGTTTTTCTTAATCCCAGGAAAGTGATTAGAAATCTGAAAAGATTTTTATGTAAAGTTTGATCTTTAGCTTAAATGTTTTTAATTGTATTGGCTCTCATATTCATAAGAAAAAAAGAAACATAACTGCTCCTCTCTTTCCTCTCAGTGATCATTCATTTATTCATTCTTTCATATCCTTCAAGGCCCTATTTTAAGCAGTAAACTAAGAGGAATGCAGGATAGATTTACCATCAATAAAAAAAAAGGTAGAAGGTCTGACAGTCAGTCACCACATAAGAGGAATATATGATCAAGAACATTTTCATTTGGCTTGGTACATGGTCTTCAGATTCCAAATACAATGGGCAACCAAAACGAGCCCAGTAGGTTCTTCACTCTCACCTGAGTGAGACACAGACATCCAGTGGCAGCAAAGACCAATTACATAATCTCCAAGAACCTTTAGCAGTGTTGCAAAGACCAGTGTATTATAGCTCAGAGAAGAGAACAGAACAGGAATAGCAGCTCAGAAATTGAGAAGTCCCTGTGGGAAGACCTGGAGGACTTTAGCAGTGTCAGGATGTTTTTCCGTTTAGAGAAAAAATTAACCAGAAGCTTTAGAAGCTACAGTCCTTCACAAGATGCTACAGTGTGGGTTCCTTCCACAGGGTGCAGTTCCTCAGGCACCAGTTGCTCTGGTGTGGGTCTTACATGGGTCACAAGTCCTGCCCAGCAAACCTACTTGAATAGAAGCTTTATGTAGGTAGTCACTGGATAGCTTCAAATAATAGAGTTGTGTATGCAGCACAAACACTTTGAGATACTTGTTAGAACAAATCTCATATAGTTGTGTCTCATCTGTGCTGTTTACCACCCATTTCCTCTCCCACCCAGATTCATAGATGACTAATGGGTTGTGGAGGTTGATAGGCTTGCCAGGCCTTTGCCCTGGAG
>VWYI01043741.1:0-86478 GCA_013399455.1 Anthoscopus minutus | reverse complement strand
TGGAGTTACCTCCAGCTGGTGGCTGGTGCTCAGTGGAGTTCCCCAGAATTCCGTCAGTCCTGTTTAATATCATTCTCAATGACCTGGGCATGGGGATTGAGTGTATCCTCTGTGAGTCTGGAGATGGCACAAAGCTGAGTGACAGTGATGATCTGCTTGAGGGCAGGAAGTCTCTGCAGAGGGATCTGGACAGGATGGGTGGGCTGAGGTCAATTATGTGACAAGGCTGAGTGCTGCACTTTGGCCACAACAACGCCAGACAGTGCCACAGGCTGGAGTAGAGTGTCTGCAAAGCTGCTTGGTGGAAAAGGACCTGTGGGTGCTGGTCAAGAGCAGCTGAACATGAGCCAGCTGTGCCAGGGGGCCAAGAATGCCACTGGCATCTGGACTTGTATCAGCAATAGTGTGGCCAGCAGATCCAGGGCACTGATCATCCCCCCTGTACTTGACACTGGTGAGGCCACATCTCAAATCCTGTGTTCAGTTTTGGGGCCCTCATGAAAGGGAGGACATTGAGGAGGACATTATTAAGGTAATTCCCTCTCAAGTCAGGGCTTGGCAAGATTTACATTAATTTTTTTTCCAAAAAGAGATCTCTAAGGACATTGCTGTAGTGAGTCCAGAGAATGGCAGCAGAACTGATGAAGCCTGTGGAACATTATGAGAAGTGGCTGAGGCACTTGAGGTTGTGTAACCTGGAGAAAAGGAAGTTCAGAGGGGATCTTATCTGCAGCTACCTGAAAGGAGGTTGTAGCAAGCTGGAGGTCAGGCTCTTCTCTGGGGTAACAAATGACAGGACGACAGGAAATGGCCCCAAGTTGTGCCAGAGAAGGTTTACATTCAGGAGAAATTTCACCTCTGAAACAGTTGTCAAGCACTTGAACAGGCTGCTCAGTGGAGTGGTGGAGTCACCACCCCTGAAGGTATTTAAAAGATGTGTAAATGTTGCACCTAGAGACATGGTTTAATGGTGGAATTGGTAGTGCTGTGTTAACAGCTGGACTCAATGATCCTAGAAGTCTTTTCCAACCTAAATGAATTATGTGATTCTCTTTTATAATGCAAATGGATTCAGACTCTGAATGCACACATTTTTAAATATGCTTTGAACTTTAAACAAATAAGCAGTTTCTTTAGGGACATAGCTCATTAAAGTACAAAATTCCTGCAGGTGATTCTAGGATCAGTGCCCTGCATGCTTATGTTGATACAGAAAATGAAGTTGTTATGGCCTTGAAGAAGCCAAAGGTAAGAAGAGCATTTGTAATTATGTTTGAGGTATTCAAAATTATTTAAAATTTACTTTATCTATAGGGTTCAGGCTCTCCCATATTTTCTTCAGATGAGCTCTAAAATAATTCTCTGCTTACACTTCCTAGCTTTACGTCCACCTTGCCTGGCAAAATTTAAAAGTGCAGATGAATTTGCAACTAGTACAGTGAATATCAATCTATTATTCCATTTTATTAGAACAGTAATGAAAATCTGATGCTTGAGTGCTTAAACTTAAATTATATATCTGTGAATTTGTGGGCAACACACTTGGGAAAGAATCAGCTGGACAGAATGCTGTCCCCATGCACTGCTCTTTGCAGCATAACATGCTTTATTATGTTGCTGTTTATTTATTATCCCTCTAAAGCATTATTGCACTCAAGATATACTTATGTAACAGGACATAAAATAATTTGCAGAGTAGTAGATGGAAGTTAAAACACTCTGCTGTCAACATTAGACAGGATTTAGTTAGAAAGCTAAGAGGAAAGTCATGGAAAATGTAATCTTCTTTATTTTTTCCTTGTCTTAATCTTTGCTATTCCTTCTCTGTACATGGCATATTTAATCAGATGCAACTGCTTGAAGATTCCTGCATCTTTAGAGATCCCTTTTTGGAAAAAAGTAATGTAAATCCAGCCAAGCCTCGATTTTAAAGGGAATTATCTTAAAACTTATTTTGAATGACAGTCATGTTTTACTTTTTTTTTTACTCAGAAATGTTAATACACCTGTCACAGTAAACAACTTTTGATTAGAAACAGATTTTTAATTAGAAATTACCCCTTGTCCTAAGGATGGCACTTGAATTACCTATATATACAAAAATGAGAAAACAAATTATTTATTTAGAATAAATTTTTACTATCATGTCCAAATAAAAGTCATTATACTTCAATAATTTATGATTATTTCTAGAATCTGTTAACAAATATGTTAATGCAAGCATGATCAAACTGTACTTTGACATGGCATGATTTTTATAGTGGAACATGATAATCTGATGAATAAAAGCGATGCAGATTGATACTTTATAATATTATAGGAAAGTGGACTTGTCTCCTTACTAAGTGCCTTCTGTCTTCTCTGAAGTGTTAGATATAAGGTTCAGAGCCATTTCTGTAAGGTGGTGGTGGTGTTCATTTTTCCTGCTTGAATGAATAGGTGCAAAAATTAATTTTGGTCTCTGGAGCTTTCCTTGATAATGAGCTAAAAAGCTGAGTCTGCTTGGTGAAATCCACCCTATCCAGACTCCTCTGAGGCATCTTTGACAAGGCTCAGAGAAGTAATTGAGCTGCCAACAGACAAGAAGTGGGTGGAATCTCTTGGCTGTGGGGTTCCAAGAGCCTCGGAGCCTTTGGGTTACGTGAGAGAGAGAGAGGTGAGATCTTCCCCCGCTCAGTGGATCTCAAACAGGAGGGGTTTAGAGCACCCACAATTGCATGGTGGAGCCAAAGGTGTCTCAGGAACACCTGCAGAGAGGCACAAACTCAGGTCAGCAGGAGAAGGGTGGACCCCCAGGCTGGGAAAAGGGTGTTCACTTAGGGAATAGCTACAGCATTGTGAGAGGTGCCAGAAACAGCATGGAAAAACAATTGTGAAGCAGGACTCAGATTTTGCCAAAAGTTGTAAGATGCTTTGAAAATTAAACTTACTGAATATTATTCCTTTATTCTATATTCCTGCATAAATGGATATATATAGGTATGATATATCATATGGCTATATTTTTTTGTCCTTGTTAGTATGGGAACTGCAAATATTAAAATTGATGTATATAATAGCTATCTTAAGACAAATTGACATTAGTAGCTGCAGAAAGCTTAGGCATAATTCTTTAAAAATATAAATTCTGCTTTTCTTAATACCCATAAAACTTTGCTGTTGTGTGGGCAAGGCTCCAAAGGCTGTATTTCTGTAAAATAGCTACCGAAATCAGCTACTGTTCATTTCAAGTGTCATTTGGAAACCATGGGAATAAGAAAATTGGGGGAAAAAACATTTCTATCTATATACTTTGTAAAATATGTAACAACTTCAGAATCTGCAGATAGGGGCTTGCTGACACTTCTCATGCAGATTAAATAAAGTCCCCAGTTAGGATAGAAAATTATCACCTTGATTTCTAAAACCTCCTGCAGAAGGGAACAATTGACTGATCAATGCTGGATCTGGGTAAGCATCTTTCAAAAATATACTGCACTGGTTTCAGATGTAGGACTCCAGAAGGACTTGGGTCTTGCAGAGCTACAGTGTTGCAGGGTTGACTTTGAGTAGTCAGGGGAAACCTGGCTAAGTATAAATTATACTTTGATAATTAATGTTCATCTGGTGTATGGATTGGGCCCAGGAAAGAGATCACCTGGTGTCTTCAATATGAGTGTAAAAATTGTTACATTCTTATGCTGCATGTTAAATTGTAGGAAAGGACATTTATGTGCACAAACCATGCTTTATAGCTATTTTTCCCACCATCTTATGGTTAATCTCCAATCAGTAAGTAAAAATTCTGTGATCAATTCCCATTGGCAGCCTGATAATACGGCACCTGCATTTCTCAATTTCTCATATTGCAGCTTTTCTATTTTACAAAAAGTAAATAACTATATGTGTTCAAGGGAGAGGACGGATGACATTTTACCCCACAGTCAGAACACAAGGAGCTCACATGGAGCACTGCACTGCCTGATTAAATAGTCCTTGGAGCAAGGGCTGAAATTTATGTGACTTTCCAGCAGGGATTGATCACCCTTATATTTGTAATGTGTATAGAATATCCCACATAATCTCTGTCTTTAGTGTCACCAGGTGGCTATTTCTGTATGTCATGCACAGTGGAACAATTTAAAGGACTGAGAAGTTCCAGTAATTTGTGTTTAAATGCATTAACATGGAGAGCATGTGTCATGTTGAAGGCTCTGGACAGCAGATAGATGCTTTTCCTTGCTCATCACCCAAGCACTGTGCTGGCTGCTAGGTAAGAGGAAGATGTCATCATCAGCTCTTAATCCTGGGGACTGAAAGGTGGGGGTAACTTTTGCTATTAGAGCTGTGTGTAGGGAAAGGCTGTTGGGAAACCTAGTATGTGATTTTCAATGGGGTCTAGGCATGGAGCTGGAAAGGGGGCCACAAGGAGGAATGACCACCCCTTGCCCAAACTTGTTCACAGTCAGAGTAGCAGCTGAGAGCTGATCAAGTTCAGTAGCAGATGCAAAACTTTTCCAGGTAGTTTTGTATGTCACATGACAGATCAGGGCACTGTTGGAAGGAAGACCTGGGGGAGGTTGAAAGGTGTAGGAATGAAACTAAACAAAACTGGATGAGTGGTGGATGTGAGAAAGGAGAGGAAATTATGTTCTTTTTTTCAACTTGGTTTTGCAACAAGAAATAAAACTCCCATTTATTTATTTCTTTTTTGAACATTCAGTCTAATTTTCACTAAGGCGGACGTGCATGAAGTTATTTTAATGAGCAGTTACTTGAAGCATAATCGAGGAGATTAGGGAGTTCTGTACTTTTTCAGCCTTTATGTCTGTATCTAAATGTGTAAAAATTTTCAAGAATTAATAATTTACTTTCAACAAAGCTTTGGGCTTTTCAAGTAATTTTATTTTAAGCATTGATGTAGCCCCGTAATTTTCCATTGATGGTTCAGAAATAGGATTTTCCCCCTGCTTTACTGTCAAAGTCAGTGGAGATAATAAGGTATTTGTGACATAGTAACCAAGTTACTGCTCTGCAAAACAGACTTGCAAATGTGTGCGTAAAATGTTCAACTGTTTCATTACTTCCTAGAGCTCTCTGCATGGAAAACTTCTGCAGAATGTTTCAAGAGCTTTAGCTCTGTATCTCTGTTTACCTCAATAGAGAAATATTTAAATAAAAGGTTTTAAAATTACTGATGTTTCCATGTATAATGATGGTTTAGAACATTGCTATAGTGACTGACTGGAATGAGCTGAAAAGAAAATACAGGACAATTTTTGAAGGATCAGAACACAAATCTAGAACATCTTAGTTGGAATAAAAATACTTTTTATAGCAGGTTTTATTCTTAAAACAATTAACTTTTTATTTGGAATATATCAAGGTTTTTTTTCCATATTTTTATTATTGCCATCAATAGTTTCAGCCTAGTCAAACCAGCCATTCCTAATAAAGAGCAAAGGCACGTAAGTGACTTCCTACCAAGAGCACAAATATCTCCTAAGCAGTTGCAAGTAATGTAGGCTGACATGGAGGACAAAATGCTTAATAGGCAATAAGGGTCTGGAATGTGCCATTATGATCAAAGATAATTAAAAGGTCTTGTGAAATTACAGTGGGCAGGAGGATATACTGAAAATTAAGAATACATTAGTGCAAAACAGTTCCACAAAAATTATTTATTGCTTTTCAGTCTTCCCCAGGAAGTGTCAATTTGTTGTTTTACTTACATTTTGCTCTTTTTGCTTTTATCCACTTTCCTTTTCTCATTTTACCGAAAACCCCCACCAAAAAAAAGTTTAAAAAGTACTACTAGAAGCAGAGAAGTCAAAGTTCACCCTTAGAAATAAAGGCATGTGGAGGAGTATCCATTTTAAGCTGCTGCAAAGGGTTTCTGAGAGTCTCGCCCATGCCTGTGCTTGTTTATGCTGTGCAAATGGGAAGGCATTTCTCAAAGGAATGCAGCAAGCAGCGTTTCTGAAAGCAATGGGGAAATTCTTGCTGACGTGGGAGTTGCCAGCGTTCTCAGAACTAATGAAAAGCCCAAGACTGGGATTAAGTTCTAAAGAAAAGTGTCTGCTAATTGTTTTTCGTTGTGTGTGGAATATGAATGGTTAGAGGTAGAGCTGTGGCTCCCTCCTGAAAGGCCAGACACTGCTCTGGCTGCCGGGGCGTTATTTTCACCTCCCAGCTCCGGGGTCTTCAGCCTCCCTTGCAGTGATTGCAGCTCTGGTGTCTTCTGCAAGCGCAACCCCTGCTTATTCTCCTCACCTGCTCTTCGAAGTTTCTTTTAGTTCCTGCTCGGGCAGTTTGCTAGAGATTTGCACGCCCAGCCAGGGTTATTTCGGATTTAAACCCCAGCTCTGGGAGCACGGCTGGGCTCACCGGTGCCGCTGCTGGCACTCGGCTGCTGCGGCGCTCCGAGCGAGGAATCCCTCCACCGCAGGCGCAACCGGGCGCAGTCTGTGCCTGGCCAGGGGGTGTCCCTGCCCAGATCCCGCAAACATTTCTGCATGGGAGTGTTTGTAGCAGCTCCGCTATCCCGCCTGACCCCGGGCTGGCCGGTGGCGAGGTGTGTGTGCCGATGCCGAGCATTCGGGACTGCCATCTGCTGGCACCGCAGCCTGGCGCCGGCTGCGGCAGCGGGGTCACCCCCGAGTCCGGGATGGCTGGGGGTAAACGCCAGTAAGTGTGAACACTGTAAGCTGCTCTTTCCCGGGCTGAGGACGGAGCTGTCACGATAATCAGCAATGTACAGTTGCCTTCCAATTCTCCTCCTTCCCAAAAGCAGGCCCGGAGACACTGGGGCCTGCGTTTTTCCTGACTCTGTCTTGTCAGCATTAGTTACATTAGCTTTACAAGCGCTGCAAGTCTGCACTTTTACCAGAGATTTCTGTTTGACATGACACATTTACAAACAGTTTGGTTACTCCTGCTTCGTTCGGAGCTCTGATTTGAAGGGATTGAATCTATATTTCCATTTCTATGGAAACAGCTAACTATCTTCTAATATAGCTGTTTTGTAACTGCTGGGTCTGATTCTGTTCTCATGTGGGCTGTTTTTAATCCAGTTTAGTGCTGTCGATCCCACCTGAGTGGTTTGAAGCTGACATTTATAACTGAGAGCATTTAGATATGCTGCTCTCCCAGCACACTGCAGAGAAAGGGCCTTACATGCAAAATGTAAGCAGGTTTGCAGCAGATACTGTAAAACATCCCTTACCATCCATCATTTCGATAGCCCTACTTCTAACTCCAGAGCAAGAACAGGCACAAATTTCTGTTATATGGCTTATACCAACCTGCCAACTGTGAAGAATCAGCCTTTTTGTATTCATTAGGAATATGGAGCAAGATTTGATATTCCTCCAATATATGATCAGCATTGCATTTGCCTTTGGTAAGGCTTTTTTCCCATTTGTGTTAACACTCATAATGCTATGTGTTTCAAAAATGTAAGGTTTTCATAATTGCTCATCCTGTTATGTACTGGCCTGGTACAGAAGCAGGAGAGGTCATTCTCCCACTCCTGACTTTGGGAGAATCTGTTATTTGATGTAATGCTATCTGCCTTTCTTCAGAAAAATGCAGTAGTTTCTCTTGGGAGTTGCAATCTTAATTACATTTTGAAATGAGGCTATGTCCTGGTTTAGGGCAAATTTGGGAGAAAACCTTCAAATGGGGTCCTTCCAGAAAGCAGATTCAAGCAGCCCTTCCCCCAACTGGTTTGGGAAAAGATTTCCTTGGAGAAAAGTGGAAAAAACCCAATTATTTAATAGAAATTGAATAATATTAAACAATGAAACCTCTTGCTGTTTGAAGAGATGGCAAATACAGAAAAGCCTTTGTTGTGGGTGTAGCTCAGCTTGTTCAGTCTCCTATCAATCCCTCTGGTGCTGGAAAGTGCCGGGGCCCAGGCCCTGATGGACAATGAGCGTGAGCTCCTGGTGTTTTCTGAGTTTTCAGTCCTGAGCAGGTTTGGACAGATCCAAGGGAAAAGGAGAAAAAAAAACCAATCTGGGGAACTTCCCTGCTCCAGCTAGCTAAAACTAACAGCAAAGGAGAGCTCTGTCCCGCTGTCTGTCCGTGCTGCAGACAGCACAGTCCGGAGAGAGCTGTGGGGCAGTGAGAACTGTTCCTGCAAACAAAACTGCAGCTTCTTCTTCCCCCTTCGCCCTCAGAACCAGTCCTAAAGGTGCAGAACTTAATATGTAACAAACAGAACACACAATTGGGGATACAGGCATCATAAAGTCACCCCAGGCAGGCTGATATTAAATGGATTTGATCCCCAGATGATTGTGGCACTGGAAATATCATAAATGATTCATGGCTGTCTGGTCATATTGCATTAACAACTTTCATGCTTCCAACAAGTGAAACCACATGAAAAGCTAGGAAAAACATGAATACTTCCCTAAGATTGGATATTATTTGGTCATTTGGAAACTGGATCCAAAGATATCCTTTTGAGCTGTGTAACAGCCAGAGCAGGAGTGACCATTGCCTCCACAGGCTTCTTGTAGCTCATGCTCATAATGTCCTGCTCTCCCCAGTTCAGAGAGCTTGTGCTCGCTTCTTCTAAGCTGGCAACAGCAGCTCACACATTTACCTCTGGGGAACACTCCTCTTGCACTTGCTGTGGCTGTGAAAAGAGTTAAAATGTGAACATGAGGCAGGTTTTGTATTTCTCTGTGTCTGGCACCATGGGGCAAACTAATTTTGAGTCATATTCGCATGGTTCCCTGATGGGTAAAGTAGACACTCTGGTTTTTTTGTTGACTGTTGCTCCCCTGAATTGTATTCAACCCATGATCCAGTTCTTCTCTGTGGTACTTTAATGTTATGGTAGTAAATACAGTTTTTCATTTACCAGTCACAATAGCATAAAACCAGAGCAGTGTTATGGAAAAATCTGTTATTGACCTATAACATATACTACTTTTTGGAAGAGATAAAATATGCATAACACTAAAAAGAGTCAAATTATATGCTAAATAAACTAAAGGGAAAAATAAGATCAATGTATTTAAACATCTACTGCAGCATATGAAGTTTGTATATAATTTCACATTTTCAGCTATATTACACCACAGAGATACTGATAAATCCATTGCTAGAGGGCAAAATTGGGGCTGTGGTAATATACCCAAAGAAGAAATCACGGTAGGTAGCAACCTATGCCTTAAACAGCTTGGAGAAGGGGGTGGAGTAGGCATGGGTGGGTGGGGGATATTTGATTTTGTTGTTGCTTTAGAGGTTGTTTTGCTTATTTATGTAACCATTTATTTATTTACTGTTATATTCCTCATATTCACTTCATCTTTTGGGGATATATTTGTGGACAGATCTGCCAAGGTTAATACTTTCACTAGGCAGCTTTGTAATAAGCATCGTGAACCCACCTATTAAATAAACAAATTAGATGTGCCTGATGTTACACTCTTTGTTTCTCACATGGTGGTGTTGAGTCTGAATAAGCTTATCTTCCTGCTCAGGGGGTACTCTGAACAGACAATTACCTGGCAAAGTATGCAGAGATGCCTTCAGACCACCTGCTTTTCTGATTAAACCAACATGGGAGGGTCCTGCCCTGGGAAGCCAGGAAGCCAGGAAGCAGTGGCACAGTTTATGTAGTGTGATACAGGCAGCCCCTCTGAGGCTGCAGGAGAAAGGAAAGAGTTGCTGGGCATGGACCCTGGTATAAAAGGGCATTTGGCAGGCCCTGTTTGGGTGCAGGACCCTGGGCAGGGAGCCTCAGTGCCAGCTGCTGGCTGTCCTGCCAGTCCTCTCCAGCATTATTCACAGAGCACGTGTCACATGCTGGCTGGGCAGGCAGCTCGTGGTGCCAGCACCAGGCATGCAGCGTGAAGATGTCCTGAGAGGGAAATTATCCAGTGTAAATTGTGTTCTTCCATAAATTAATCTCACCACTACTTTAACATCATGGGGGTCATGCCCCAGTACCACTGCAGGATTCTGGAAGCAGAAAACCTTTTCCTTAGTGGGAGTGTGTGGGGAAATCCAGGCAGTCTTGCAAAGGCTGGGGCAAACACACATCAGACTTGAGTCCAGGGTCATATCCCAAGTGCACTTGTGTTGGTCCTACCATGATAAAATATTAAAGCAGCACAAGACAGTTTCCAATAAAAAGTTATCACTGCAATTCTGAAAAATGGTGTTTAGAGATTTAGAAATTCATTTCTAAGGTCTGTAAGTCTTTCTGCCTTGAGCCTATCTTTTTCCATTTTCTCTCAGTCTTTTAATTGTAATTCAGGTTTAGTACTAAGGTGTGTGTATGTGGTGAGAACAGTAAAATCTCTCATAGTACTGAACATTTATTGGTTTTAAGCTGTGTAAGGCTGACTGATATTATTTAAAATCCTATATTTTGTTTTTACTTTGCAGAAATTATGTCCTTATGAACCTCTGGGCTTAGTGACAACATATTTGCCTGAGATTATGTAGAAGTGGACTCAGGCACCCATGTTGTCTCTTCCAGTATTAATTAGTTAGTTGTCATATAATTTTCAGGATCTAAAATGTAATTTAGTGCAGTGGTTCCCATGCTGTGATGTTTAGTGCTATGGTGTGGGAATCACTTACACTTGCACAGCCAAGAAAATGCTTGAGGCTGCCTTTGGATGTGATCCTTTTCTGCAGATGGTCAATGGCCAAATCACAGGGAACCTCTAATAAATACAAAAACTCCATGTGATTCCTTAGGACAGATCCTGGGGTCTCATAAATTGCCAACATCCTCAGGACGTGACCCTTTGTTATCTGTATAAATGATGTGTAAATATATAGAAGATGTATCTAATCTTCTTGATATAAATCTTCCTGCATCTTAAATAACTTAATAATTGCCTAGAATTTATGCATCACACAGCTTCAGAAATCAAACAACCATCAGTCAGGAGACAGAGTTAATCTTGAAAACACAATTGCATGTATTCTTCCTAAAAACTTTTTCAGTGTAGCAGTATAAATAATTGCTTAGTATCAGTTAATAACTAATTTAATGCAAAATGGAATTTCTTATGCATGCTGGCATAGAACAGTGCTCAATGTGCCTCATTGGTTTGTAGGAGTTCAGGCATGATTTCAGCTTATTTAGGTAATGATGTATCCCAGTTATAATGGTAAAACACCATAGCTCAGGGGAAACTCCATCCTCTAAGCAGCAGAGCTTAGATCTGCAGTCTGGAGTTGGTTTGATGAATGACATTTCAAGGAGATCTAGAACTCATCTGAAAATAGCTGTCTTTGAGAGAGATCTCTGCAAGCAACTTCCTCATTTTCTTCCAAATATGTCCAGACTTTGGTGAATTCCCAGACTTGGGTCTTCATTGTGTCACTGTGGATCCATGTCAGGAATTTTTCTTATGTCTGCTTTCTTCCTTTCATATGTTGCCAATTTTTCTTTTTTGCTTCATATGAACAAAAAAGGCAGACCATTATGCAAAAGCTTACTTGGAAAAATAAAATGCCTTGAACACTAGTTCAAGTGTACAGCTGCTTTGCTATAAATAAAGTTAAATATACTGGCATTTTAACCTTGTTGTTTCCCTGCATTAGATTTAGAATAGCCTCACTAGAAACAAGCCCACTGCATAATATCCTTGAACTCATGTTTTATGTGTATTTCAGTTCTTGAGAGCAGAACAACACAGGAACAGTTTGCTATAAACTGTTATTTATAAATCATGACTGCAGGTACACAGCAGATAGGCACACCAGTGTCTGTAAGCAGTGCAAACACTGAGAAAACCATAAATGGACTTGTAGGAGCGTTACATCTGGATATCCCAGAGATCTGAATGAATGTGAACTGCTAGATTTAAAATCTTGACGGGTGTGTCATATGAAATAATTACTATTTTCTGGTTTTATAACTAGTTTCAATAATAAGTATTTTGACACAGTACAATAAAAAATTAAATAATATATATAATTCAAACAACCTAGATATATAGATAAATAAATAAATAAATATTAAGATTAAAAATATTTTTTATCAGTCTCACTTCAATGCCCAGTAATATAATAGAAAAGATTATTCTAGTTGGTACTGAAAAGCACCTGGAAAACAATGCAGTCATTGGTGACAGCCAGCATGGCTTCGTAAGGGGAAACTCCTTGTTGAAACAGATTTTCTTCTATGACAAGGTATCCCCTTCTAGCTGATCTAGGAAAGCCAGTAGATGTCATCTTTTGGGACTTCATCAGGGCTTTTGTTACTTTCTCTCACAGGATCCTGCTGGATAAAATGTCCAGCTCACAGCTGGATGACTGAGTTACATGGTGAATGAGCAATGGGCTCATGGGTCAGGCACAAAGGTTCCAGTGAATGGGGGCACATCAGGCTGGGCACCTGCCCCTGCTGGGGTTCCACTGGGCTCCATCCTCAGCCTGGTTCTCTTCAGCATCGTCTTAAATGACTTGTGTGCAGGACTGGAAGGAATGCTAAGGAAGTTTCTCAACAACACTAAATTTGGATGATCTGTCAATTCCCTCCCAGGCAGAGGGGCCCTGCAGAGAGATCTCAACAAATTAGAGAGAAGGGCAATCACCAGCCATGTGAAGTTCAGCCAGGGAAAGTGCCAGATTCTGCACCTGGCTCGAGGTAACCCAGACAGACTGGGGAATGAGGGACTGGAAAACAGTGCTGGAGAAATGAACCTGGGGGTCCTGGTCAGTGGAAAGTTGAACGTGAGCCAGCAGTGCCCTGGCAGCCAGGAGGGCCAGCCCTGTCCTGGGGGATTCAGGTCCAGCATGGCCAGCCAGGCAAGGGAAGGGATTGTCCTGCTCTGCTCTGCACTGGGGCTGCCTCACCTCCAGTGCTAAGGGCAGTTTTGGGAACCACAACATAAAAAGACATTCAGCTATGAGACAGTGTCCAAAGGAGGGCTATGAGGATGGTGAAGGGTCTATGAGGAGTGGCTGAGATCGCTTGGTCTGTTCAACTTGGAGCAGAGACTGAGGGGAGACCTCACTGCAGATAGAACTTCCCTGTGAGGGGAAGAGGAGGGAGAGACACTGATCTCCACTTCTTGTCTCTGGTGACACGAGTTGAGGAAAGAACATGAAGCTGAGTCAGGGAAAGTTTTGATTTCCTGATAAGGAAAAAGTTTTCAGCCAGAGGATGGCTGGGCACTGAACAGGCTCCCCAGGGAAGCAGTCACAGCACCAGGCCTGGCAGAGCTCAAGAAGTGTTTGGACAATGCTCTCAGGCACAGGATGGAATGGCTGGGGTGACCTGTGCAGGGTCTGGGGGGCCCCTTGCTACTCAGTATATTCTGTGATTTTATGATATTTTTTTGTTCTTAGCGCAGAATCTGTGAAATAATTTTACATAAATAATAATCAGGCATAACTGAGGCACTCAGTATTTTGAAATGGACTCTGATTCTTGCCAAAGAAAGAAATCATGAGTAAAACAATTACTGAATGCCATTCCTCACTTTCCAGCAAGCATAATTAAAGGAAAATATAGACAAACTGTGTAAGATTTCAAGTGTATATGTCTAAGTGGCATAACATAACATAAGGATTCTATCTGTTCTGTCTATGATGTTTTAACTCAATGAAGAGCACTGACTTTGAATGGATACAAACTTTAAAGCTTTAAAAAATAAGATCAAAGTTCATGAATTTATAGGGCTTCGTATTTCCTGATTTAGAGTGATGACAAGAGGTAATGAGAACTTGTTGGATATTCTCACTGGAGCTGGGACACTCTGAGACTGAGTCACAGTTTGAAGCTTGTCCAGAACTTGTAGCTGACCCACTCTTGTCTGATACACGAGATGAAATTCAAAGGTTTCAGCATTTTGGGGTTGGGAAGCTTGGAGGGATGTGAGGAGATTGAGCAGAGCTCTTGAGTTTTATTGTGTATACAGTCCAAATTATTCCTCAAAATTCAAGAGAACAGATGCTGCCCATGGGATTATGACCTTTACCCTGATGCTCAGGTTTTCTCTGTTTACACCAGGGATAAGCTAAAATAAATATATTTACTTCAGATTGCCTGGGGCATAAATGGTCTAAAAATATTGAAGCTTACTGCAGCGTCTCAGCAGTGAGTTTATTTGAACAGAATCAGCATTATTTTTATAGAACACAAAAATATTGTATATAGTTCCAGCTAACGGAGTTTGTTACTAAAAAGACATCCTGTGAGCTCCCCTCAAAACTGTAGCCTCATGCATGGAGAAACAATTATCAACAACTTGATAGCAGTGTCTTTCCCCTTTTGAAACACTCTTTGGAAAGCTTGAGTAATGACAAAAAAAAATTCAGTTACTAGCCAAGCACAGAGAAAAAGTTTTAGTTTGAGTATCAGTGACATATGCATTGTCAGGAGTCCTTGAGGTCTCATTATCAGGTATCTGGCACAGCAGAGACATCCCCACTCAATACTACATAATACTGAAAGCATTTTCCTTCTAGATCTGGCCAAGCTTAAAAAAATACAAAACATTGTTGGTTCTTAGCACTTTTGCCTCTTGGACTCCAGGCACAGGGCATCGATTCCTGGAACAGTTGACTTTTCATTAGCAAGAGGCTGACAGGGCTTGTCCAACTTCATTATTCATTTTCCAGAATGTGTCCAGTCTCCTTGTTTTTGTCTTTCACTGCTTGCTCCTCCAAGAATCTAAGGGCATGATATTCAGAGAGTGCATTTTTTATATTCTGCTTACAATCTTAGTGGCTACTTTCCCTACCTGTTGGCAAGGGCCTGCTATGGATTTTCAGAACAAATTGTGTTTCAGCAGCATGTTTTCCTTTGTTTTTTCTTATTCATACCCTACTGGTACCAATGGATGAGAAAAAGTCCTGTAGAAAATGAAAAACAGTATTGCGTTGAAGCACAGAGAATCAGATTATTAGGATGGTCAGTGTAGGAGTGTCCTTAAGCAAATTCCTTATAGGATGGATGGATGACCTTCAATACACATACTCACTCTGGAGGTCTCTTACTTGAGAAATCTTGGACATGGTGTCCAGGGAGGCCAAGTGTTCTCTTCTTCAGCTGAAAATGATGGAAGGTTCATACATTGGATTTTTTGGTGAAGAAAAAGATAAATGAAATTGCTTGAGTTTTATGATACTCAGATCAGAGGAACAATTTTGATTTGACCTCTCTGTACTTGAGATTTCCTATCAAAAAGGGAGAGATAATAATTTTTTTCTGCTAGTAAGGGGTGGAATCTTACTTCCTTGTGCCAGCCCTTCAATAGCTTTGCAAATTTGAGAAGAGGGTTGTGGTGTATTTGTATGGTATAGTTACATATTTTATTCATGTTCTGTTTCAAGCAACATTGAATATAAAGATTTTTTACATATTTCTCTCAGTAATTTTTCCTTGTGGTAAATTCTTAGACTCTGACATACTTTGAGCTTGCCTTCAGCAGTCTGTACAGATGTTTCTTATTATGATCTCCCTTGTTACATCATTTATTAGAACACTGTTTTGCCAAATGTTTGAATTAGGAAAAGCATGCCATTTTGATGTTATTCAGAGATTTTTGCAGGGAAATAAGGTAAGATATAGATGATACTCTGTTTTGAGCACATAAGCACAGACGTTTCTGATTAGAGTTTTCAGCAACCAAATGGGATTTGATAGAAGCTGGCTCTAAAGGAAGTTTTGCAAAACTTCTTAGAAAGATTTGAATCCTTAATTTGTATGTGTTCCCAGCTGAAGTTTCATTGTGTAGGAAAATGAATATGGAGAGCTGTTGCATAACCAGCAAACTCCAATTTGTATTTCAGAGAAACATAATAAAGTGAAAATAAATTACATGGTAATAATTGTTTTGGCCTGCAGGGCTGATGCAACTTCCAGGGAGGAAAAAAAAATCTATGATTTGCCATGGTATTACTCCATTTTTCTACTGATTTACGTGTATTGCATTCAAGGAAAACATTGGAAAAAGAGCAGAATAAGGACAAAGATGACTCAGGTCCCCACAGTGGTGATGAATTTCTTATTATAACAAAGCACATAGAAGGAACCTATAAAAAGCAAGTACACCTCATTCACTTGACGTTTTTCAGTGATAAAGTACCATCCATCTGAACAAGTTTTCTTTTTAATATATGGCAGATTGTTCAATTGTACCCATCAGCACAATATCAGGATGACAGTGTCCCACCGTGAGGCAGAAAAATATTATGACTCCATTACAGAGTGAGGCAGAGAGAGACTTAGAGACTTGTTCAAGATCAGGCAGGAGGAGCAAGGCAGAGATGGGAATGGAAATCACATCTACTCTGTCCCAACCTAGTGCCAGGGTTTGCCTGATTTCTTAAAGATGTCCTTCCCCCATACTTATGGAGCCAATGGACCACAGCTTCTCCCTGTTCAGCCAAGTGCTGTTACTAATTCATTTTGATGTATGTGTCTTCCATGAGAACCTGCTAGTTCTTTCCAGTGGCCATCATGGAAAAACTACTCATGTGCAGAAGCCTAGCCTTAATTTCAAGGTTTTCTGTTCCATACCTATGCTAAAAGAACAGTCAGAACAGATGCATAACAATGAAAGGGATTGAAAAGCCTTCTCAGTTTTGTGCATTTCTTTGTGCATTGTCAGGCTTTCTCAGCCATTATCCTTCCCACCCTGCTTGCCAGACTCTGACTTCTCAAGAAGAGAAGCACAGTGGAATTCCTCACTCTGGACGCTGTACTGCTTGAAACTGCATTTTTTAAACATTTAAACCCACTATTCTTTTAGTAATGTCACTATTCAATGTTTAGCACAGACAAGTTTTTATTACTGTTTCTGTGTTCCAAAATCCACATGCTTTGTTTCCCTTTCCAAACTATAGGTTTACAGCCTCATGTGGCTCTGCACACCAACTACATCCTTTCCAATGCCATCTGCAAACTCCCAGTCACAGAGAGGTGTTACTCACCCAGTAAGGCAAATCCAGCTCTCCCAGGCTGACACAGACCTCTGAGCTGGCCCTGTTTCCATCCTCCTGTCTGCAGGTATCCCAGTATGACAGCAGACACCCAGCAATGTACTTGATCAGCTCTGGCAAACTCTACCCACGACAAATCCTGTTGAGATCCTCAAAAGGAGGATATTTTAGAGGAAAGGCATTATGAAATGTCACATGAGGAAAGAAATCTACAAGTTGGTCACTGGGAGAAAAAATATTGATCTCCCATGGTTTCTCTTTCCAAATTGTTTTTTTTTTCTCTTAATGGAGTGTCTGATAGCGGTGTTAAAGATTAAACCAGTGGTGATTTTGGAAAATCTAAGATTTTCAGCCTGCTCACCCAACACTAATATGTATTTACCCTGCTGTTCAGTGAGAGAATATTGAAAATAGATATCTCTATATTTTCAGACTTAGGTACCTATGATGTCTTTGAAACTTTATGATATCAGATGCCAGAGCACACTTTGCTTTGTCTGTCCAAAGGATCATTTTATGGTTACAAGCTATCACCATATCACCAATGCATTGACTTTTACCATGATTCCAATGACAATAGCTACAACAATTTCATTAATTAAAAAAAAATTAAAAGTCATTGTTCTTACAGTTTCCTAGAGCTTTGTGTCTAACCTACTCCAGTTACTGTCAAAACTGGACTGTCATGTGATACTGAGAGCTTTGAAAAATTATAAAAAAATCCTAGGAGTCTCCTAGCAGGAGACTATGGAAGCTGCCCCCAGGGGAGTCTGGTGGAAAGTCTGCCCTTGTACCAGGCAGGTGTGGAGCCCCCAGCAACTTCTCAGCAGCAAAATTGCTGTATTTTGTCATCCCAGCAAAGCTAACAAGGGCATCAGTTTCACTGGCCAGCTGCCATGTCTAGGGAGCTGCTGCTTTGGTGCAAAATTTGTTCAGATTTGCTGCTTATTTTGATCCAAACCAAAATCACTTCTGTGGAAAAATAAGTCCGCAAAGTGGAAACTTTTTATTCAGATTTCCTCTGAATTTTTTGAAAATTTAGGCCATTTAGATTCTTATTTTGGATTAAAATTATACAATAGCATAAGTAGCCAAACGTGAAAACTTAACTAAATAAATAATCAATTGCTACAGATTATGAGAAAAGGCAGTACCACAATTTTTTTAAAAAAGATACATATCAAAAATCAAGGTACGAAAAACAATTATAAAATTGAGGATTTCTGATTGCCTTTTCTGGACATATATGTTTCCAATATTTACATTAATGTTTTAAGAGTAGGAAATTTCCATTAAAAATAGAAAAAAACCCCACACATTTACTGACATCTCCTGAGGACTTAGGAAAAGTGCCAAATATTGTGAGGTTGTGATAAAGGCAGGGATGTTAGGAACATCAAGAGCAAGAATAGCTTTTTGCAGTCTCTGCTGTTCTGACAAAGCAGTTAGATACATTTTGAAGAACAATTCCCTTTACTATGCTCACATGCTGCACAGACACATCTAAAATTTTCTGATTTGCATTGGACTCACTGGTTCTATGCATTATTCAATTTGTACCTCATCGTTTTCAATTGTGCGAAGTAAAATAATATCCATGTGTGATGTAAAATTCAGCAGTATGGTATGAACAAATGCTGCATACTGTCACTTAGGCATTGCACTAGTATGTGTGCTCACCCCTTGTGACTGGAAGGCTTGATAAAATGTAACAAGGAGCAGTGATTGTGTTTCTCAGGTACCATTGACCGGACTGAGAAATCGAACCACCACTGAACCACAGCCTAGACTTTGCCATCTGTATTTCACAATACTAATGCTTAAAATGAGCTTTCCTAATGTTTGATGCATGAGCAAATATTGCATATAATCCAGCAGCATGCCTGGTTCCAGCTCTGCTGTCACTTTATTCAGAACAAACCTGGTGACTGTGGGTGCATGAGCTGTGTCCTTTTGGTGTAGTGTCTGTGTCTAAGCAGGTCCTTGTCCTAGAACAACATCTATTTGCCAGAAATAAAATAATAGTCAGAAAAGGGTTCTGTACCCCTGTCCTGGACAGGGTGCAGATCTTCAGGGCTTTTCTATTGCCTTCTGCAGACTTGTCACTAAGGATTAGACTGACAAGTATAATTATTCTGGACGATCAGCTATGGCTTAATTTGTTTTGAAACAATTTAGCATTATGAGAAGTATTCCAGACAAATAAAGCCAGGAAGTTGATGCTTGCATGGAGAAGGTACTGTGGAATAGCTGTTACAGAGCAGTTTATTTCAGGGGAGTAGTTGTGGCCATTAATATCCCTGGCCAGAGAAGCCTCACCCTATCAGCAATCACCACCTGAACTTCCCTGGTGGGCAATAGCAGACAGACAGTCTTTGATTGAGAGCCTCTCTCTGCTGGTGCCTTGGGAAATTAGTTATTGGAATAGCCCAAAACTTCTATTTTTTGCTTCTTATTTTTTGTTAAGAAGAAGAATCTAATGATTGTGATATCCTTATTTTTGTTTCTGTGGGAATCTCCAAACAATACTGTGTTGTATTTTTGTGTCTAAGAGTTGAAGCCGGCACTTTCTCTTCAGTGATGCTCAGGAAGCTGGATATTACTTAACAACCAATAAGTCATTTCCTAGACCAAATTATAAGTCAGGGTTTGTTAGGTGGATCCCAGAATTTTATAGCTTTTTATTTAAATAAAAGCTAGATGTGAAATTATTGTTGTGTGTTGAAGAACTTTACATAAATCTATTAATGCAACTGCCTACTTACATTTCCCATATTCCAAAAATAAACTCCTTAAGTACTGGCCTTGGCTCATATACCTAAATAAAAATATATGAAATAAAAATTGAAAACAGCCTAGTCCTTTTACTGTCCATCCTCATGGGAAAAGATCAGCTGAAGACAATGGGAAAGAAGACTCAGGGATACAAGATTAATTCTCACTCTAACCAGACATACAAGGCTATCAAAATAAGCTGCTGGTTAAACAAGGGTGATTATTTTAATTGTAGCGCCAAAAAGATGAAATTCAGTTTCATAAAAACAGTTGATATTACATATTTGAGGGTTTGCTTGATTTCTTGGACATTTTAGTGCTGGACTTGGTGTTAGAGACCATGGTAATATGGACAATGAAAAGAATAAAATTCTTATACTTTTTTTGAAAATGTATCATACTTTCAAGTGTTTTCTATATCCTTTTCAAAAGAATGTTACTTTTGAAATGCATCCCTTGAAAATGATAGCACAATTGAGCACTTTTTTTTGGAAAGTTAATATTCTTTAGCAACTAGGCAACTGTCATATCTTGGATCTTTCCATGTAGGAATTTGTTTACTTTTTTTAGCAAGTAATGTAGTCATCAACAACAATCTTGGATATGCAATCAGCAGTAACTTGTGTCTTCTGCTACCTTATTAATGCACATTATTATTCACAACCTCCTGCAGATCTAAAATACTACTGGCTTCTGAAAACTTAAGAAGTATTGGGGAATATTAATGCTCAGACAAGAAAAGGACACTAATGTCTGAAGAGCTAAAATTCTTCTTTGTCCTGTGTTTTGCATCAGTGTCATCTTATACAGCAGATGTGCTACACTAATGTTCAGATTCAGCAAAGTTTTATGGGTGTTCTGTTTACTTTTTAGAAAATTTCATGATAAACCAAAGTGTAAGTGGGCATCAGACCCATGAAACTTCACTTGTAGAACCCAAAGACAAGTTATACACCCAAGTTACACACCCAGGGAGAAAATACAGTTTCTTAGAATTGTATGGGTGAAGCTAAATTTTTAAGATTAATTTAGATTAACAGCTGCTTTAACATAATAAATGCTTAGTAATAGATGTTTTAAAATCTGTTGATAAAAATCTGTATCTACACAGATGACTGGCAAGATATATGTTTTACCTTTCAAAACTTCTCTCATCAAGAAGGAGAAAATGAACATTCATTTTCATGCTTTAGAAGGAAAGTGATTTGTCTGTTAGACTATTAAATGAATGGGGATGAGGAGAAAGGAAAAATATATATTGGCAAGTTTACTGCATTTTTCTTTTTCATTTCAAGAAGTCAACTGGTTGCCATGCATGGAAGTGGCCTGGGAAGATGGCAAGGTCTAAGTTTCCTGGGAATTAAATGAGGAATCTCCTGTCTGTGTGGCGCAGTGTGGCACGCTGGAGGCAAGGCTCAGGTACTCAGCAGTTTGAGATGCACCCAAAGCAAAGCAGCATCTGGAGAAATGTGAGGCAGAATAATGTGGCAAACCTGAAGTGCAGGTGTCTGCTGGGCTGCTTTCAGCTTTTCTGTTGATTCAAATTTACACAGATTTGTATTTAAGTGTTGCATTTGGTCTTTGCCACGCCCTCACTGTCTGCACCTTGGTTCTGCTTCCCTCAACATAGCTCAGGGTGACCCCCCAGTAACAAAAGTGCCCCAGGGATTTCTATATGTCTCATTCTAGTTGACTGCAAATCTTTTGCTGTGCACAGCAACTCAGCCTGGTGAGCTGTTATCTAGTCACCCTAAGAAACTTCAAAATTAACTGTATGTTCTAAACTATCTGTGGAAGTCACTAGGTTCCATGAAGAGCTAGCTCATTGCTCTCAGTTGAATAATTGAATGCTGACCTCTCTCCATCTGCAAAGTGAATCTAGATGACCAGCTCAGATTGGATGTCTAACTTCACATGGCTAAATGTAACATAAATATCACCTGTATTTGGGAATTTCATCCCTTGAACACAGTATTTCTAATTGCTCGAGCCACTTGTCTTCAAACTTAAGAGAAAAATAAAAACTTCCTCAGGATTACGCATTTTTCCTATCTGCTTTTCTCTAAAATCTGTCTTCGGGTTTTAGCTACATGCTGACACAAAGCTCAGAGTCTGGAAATTATAACACTATTTGGCATCTTTAAAACTTTTTCCAAAGCAGTAGATTTACATAGTTTGTTATTCTAGTTCTCAGGTTCCTTCCAGAATTCCTCTGAAAAACTGACCTTACCAGATATTGGCAGATTCTTTTACCATCCAGGCATGAACAAGTTATAATGACCCTAAATCCTACATTTTAATTGGATGTATCAGCAAATTTGAAATCTTTCTCTTCATTATATTGGGTATCTAGAGCAATGACATTTAGAAAACGCAGCTAACTGTAAAAAATGAAATAATTTGTCATTTTATACTTACAGAAATCTTTGGATAACCATTGTGAGCCATTTTCAAGTTACAGAGAGACTGAAGTTATGTTCTCCACATACAGTTGATCAGAACAGAAGCAGTGAATTTTCTGCCTCTTTCTTCCTCCATCTGTCTGCCTCCCTCTACCCCTATAATGAACCAGCTGGTCATTAAAACTTGCAGCCAAATATGCAAGGAGTAAATTACTGCCCTGTGCTTTTAGAAAGCAAAAAAACCCCACAGGTTTGTTGATCAGCATGTCTGTCTGTCAATCAGCATGCTCCAAACTCAGAAGCAGACGTTGCATGTGCTACTCTGAGGAGCTGATAGAGATGTAGCCTGGAAACTTGGAATATGAGACACTTGTTCAGGGGAAAAGGGGCATGTGAGATGCTTAACTACAAGGACTAGCCCTCTACTGCTCATGTTGTTTTTCTCTTGCTGCTAAAGATGAGGAATGAGAATCAGAGTAGCCAGAATAACAGAACTGTTGGGTTTTATGTACTTGAAATTGTGATGGAGAGTGTATGTGAGCACATAATGTCATACACCTGAGAACCATGAGTCAGAGGTGAAAATACGTGTTTCACACAAAAAGGCAATGTTTTGTATTAAGTAGAGAAGTAAGGTGAGGATTTTTATATAAGAAGTCTCTATTCTTTTAATCTTTACATTTGGAAGGGAATCAGAATGTAGAACTAAAATGCTATGGCAGCAGAGTGTAAATAAAAACAGATAACATTACACTACAGGCACAATCAAGAGGTCAGCTGCAGAAAGCAGACAAGACCAGCTTGCCTCTGCCATGCATTTTAGTTTTGTAGCAAGACAGGTTAGGAGACGTTAAAATTTGTGTTTGACTGGGTATCCCTCTTCTATCAAAATAACCTCATCATTCAGTGCCATGACATTTTATGTGCCTCACCTTCAGGTATGGGCCAAATCTTGTGGTTTTGGAGAGAATAAAACAAAGTTGTTCAACAATCAGACAAAGTGATATGCACAGTATGCAGTTTATATTCTGATTAGTAGCCAGATTAGCTAAAATATTTAATATGGTTCCTTGCTGGATCTGTAGGCACTGATGGGAAACTGTCAGGAATTACCATGGTCTTTGAGGTACCACAGGATCTCTGGCAGGGATGACATCCTGAAGATATCTGTATTTTGTACATTGTGGTGCTTTGCCATCTGCTCTGTAGAACATGGCTTTCAAGGGCTTGTCAAGGTCTGTCATTAGTTCTTTTAAGTTCCTGTCTGCTGAAGTAAATCCATGCTTGGAAGGTGGAGGAATCTTTAGAGGTTCCTCTCTACAGGGTTAGTGTTATAGCTAAAACAGAGATTTGGGAAAAGAGGACACTGTTCAAATGTCAGTCGTTCTAGCAAGTGTGACCTTAACATTTCTGGAGACTAAAAATTTATGGTTGCTGGCCTCATTCTGGCCAACCTCTAATTTTTCATTGTCCTAGAGATGAATGTCCTCCTCTACCAATGGAAAATACTTCTGTATGCTTTCACCTCAAGGGCCTCAAGTTAAAAGACTACACTTTCAGTATTTTTTCCATGAGTCATTATATTACAAAGCATGTTATCAATTCTCTATGGTAGTGCTTATAAGGAAGAAAATATCCATGACAATAAAAATAAAAATGCAAGGAAATTTGAAGTTCATCAACAACACAATTTCCACAGTGATTGTGCTCTGACAAGATCTAGAGAGATAAATATCAGAAAGCCTTTTGCCTTGTTGTTTTGTTTTTAAATGAAGCCCAGAGGTAATGTGGGGAGGGATTGAAGACTTGAAAACTGAAATATGAATGATCAGTTATTATCAATATATATTCAGAATAAGATGTGCTTTCATGTAATGACCAATAGGTCTGCAGATCTGTCTTCTAAATGTTAATCTGTTAAACTGTTGCTGTCACTGAAAGTCTGGAGTGCTTTGTGGTGTATTTTCTGTTTGTCATTGTCCACCATGAATCACAGAGAATTTAAATTGAATAAAACTAATTGCAACAAACTGATCCATCTCAAATCACATCAGTATTGCTTTCTGCAAAAGAAACAATCATTTCATTTCATATTTTTTTCCAATATGCTTATGCCTATCCCCAGAGATGGGGTTCTATTATTTCTCTTCAAAGACTATTCCATGATCCAATAGACCTTATCATTATTAAGACACTTTTCCTCCTATTCAGCCTGAACTGTTCTGTCTGTACCTTCTTGATATAATCTTGTGATACATCTCCCTCTTTGATATTTATGAACTCAACTGCTTAGAGATAACAATTTTGTCTTCTCTTCTTGGCTTTCATTTAACATGCACATGAATGTGATATATATTAAGTGCAAAAAGTGTATCTTTAAAGAATGGATTTTACACTAGTGGGGGATTGTCTTAGCTCAGCTACAGCTAGGAGACCTTTAGCACTTGTAGTGGGAGACAATGTAGCTCTTTAAAGTAATTAATATGATATCATTAGTGCTTTTAACCAATGAAGCCACATTATTATGGTATGCTGTATACAAAAACAAAATTTAATCTCATTCTTTTTCTTGCACAGCACTTTATTTTGAAAGCACCAGCTTTGCTCAAAGGATTTGTTCTGGAGATTTATACACTTATAAACATTTTAGGATTAATATTCGAAATGTATTTGCTATAATTGTTCTTTATAATGAATGTCTCAGCACTGATGCAGTGTTATTTTGTAAACATCCCTGTGTAATTTATTTACCTTGATATATTAATCCTGAAAACATTTTTCTGTGTACAAATTTAAAAATTATTAGATTAGAAGCTTCCACTGGTAGAATAGGGAAGCTGAAGCACAGGGGAGAACATTATTTCCTCACAGGCACACACTGACTGTGTGCTATTTGCCAAATTGAGTGAGACAAATTTGAGACTGGAGAATAAAATGCTTAGATTAATGTTTANCATTTATGAGAGAGAATTTAGCAATGTTTATGTGTATGTTCACATTTATGAGAGAGAATTTAGCAATGTCTCTGATTGTCAGAATTCATGAAATCATTCTTCCTCATTCTTCTTAACAGAAACCAGAGATGACTTACATACATCTTTGCATAGTGGAAAATGGTCTTCCTGACTCACTTCTAGAGAACTAAACTTTTGAATTGTTATCCCACATTTACCTATGATGCTCATTTGGGTAATTCCTCTCTTTGGGCCAGAGTATAGCCTCTGGATGTCAGGTGCTCCAGGTGACAGCAGAAATTCAGGCCAGAATCTGCCTTAAACCCAGCCTTGCTCTGGGTGAGACCTGCAGGCTCATTGGAAAGGGTCCCTCCAGCAATGCTCAGGGGCATGTGCAAATTATCACTTTTCCCTTGTAAGCAGGGCAGTTTCAGTTACATGGCAAAGAAATTTTGAGAACACAGCTGGGTTTGGCTGGCTAAGACCACTGTCCAGAGCCTGCTGTGCTTACACCTTCTCAAAGTTCCAAGGTGTAGGTGCTTACAATTACCTGTGTAAATCCATCTTTTTCTGCAGCTCTTCCTTTATGTTATTTTATGGTAAAAATTTAGGTTCTGTCACTGGGCACTATCCAAAAACAGCCTATAGAAATGATAAATATCAGCAGGACACAAAACTGCCTTATAGCAGAAAAAAGTTGTTGATTCCAAAATGGGTAAGCAGTTTCCGCTGGGAGAAACCTACACAGATGTGTTATAGATTCTAAATCATATTCAAACCTCAACCTACTACATGCAGTGGAAAGTTAATAAATGTGCTAATATTAAAAAAAAATATTATGGAAGTATAACATTAAGCAAGAATCTTTTTGCTTTGTTGTTAGAAAGGTTATACCCCTGGCATTTTTAATGCACAGCCTTTTCATCTAATTATTTGCCTTTAATTTCCTGCTTACAGTATGGCATCCTAAGTGCAGTGTTTCTAAAACACTCTGAGGACTCTGGAAATACTCAAAGTCTTATGGCCTCTTTTTGTATCCCTCAGTCCTAACACTAGACGAATTTATTACCCCAGCAGGTGTGTGCTACCACTCAATTTTAGCATAAATGACAATATTAAATAATATTTAGATAATTCTGAAGAATAGTTGTTATGTATGTGCTCAGGTCAAGTAGTTAATGTGTTATGTTCATGCCATATGGGATGCAAAACCTGGTTGGTGACAGCACTTTATTAGTTGGAGAGAAAAGATGCAGGGTGTGTAAAAAGGCATTGCAAGGCTTCACAGAATGTATGTAGGTGGGATTTTTCATCAGGGTAAAATGATGTGAAAGATAATATAAGAATCTTTCCTGATGATAATCAAGACAGAGCAGATAAATTTAGCTAAGTACACTCAGACAGTACAGGAATGGGAAGAGGGATGGAGGCACTGTCCAGAAAATTAAAAACTTGTGATAAAGAAGAAGTTTGGTTTCACCTGGGGTCAGTGCTGTGACTCTTGATGGACTTTCGAGGTTTGAATGCAAGAGTCAGACATCTCTTCCAGGAGTTTAGCCTCCATTTGGTTTGAATACAATAATATCCATCTCTGGTATGAATTCATGCCCTGAGTTCTCCAGCCCAGCTCAGCTGAGGCAGGGATGAATGGCAATTTTTGGGTTATATGGAACAAGTTTTCCTGTTCCGTCAGGCTTCAAACTGCAGCAGCACTGCTCTGTGGTGTGGGCATTTCCTCATCCTCTCATCCTTTTTTCCCAGATTCAGATAGTTGCTAGTACAATTCTCTACGTGGAAATTGCTTTGTTACCACCAACATGAAAGTTATTCCTCATCATTTCTAGTGCATCTGGAAAGGAGTTTTGCTTTTTTACTTCAAACTATTTCTCATATCACAGAAAGGTTCAAGTTAGAAATTTTAATATGGCCATTTTGATTCCTAGGGTTGAATGGGAAAGAGTTCTGTCTATTAGAGTGTAATACTTGTTCTGCTAAGAAGCCGTTAGAAAACAGAACTTTAAACTTTGTGACAATACTGATATGAAAATTAAAGCAAAAGGCTTGTAAAGGAAAAGAAAATCAAGAATCCCATCTGTTTTCCTGGATCTCATCACTTCTTTGATTATATAGCATTACACATCAGGTTGTCATGTTTTATAATCCATGAGATGTAGGTAGTGAAATAATGGCATGCAGAAAGATATGCCAAAAGCATCAAGCACAAGTGGTGTTACAATATTACCAAAATCCTCTCAAACCAAAGCCCTGTTTTGTTGTTCCCATTGAAACTGAAGTCATATGAGGGTGTGAGACTTCATGACTGGAGCATTGCGTGTTACTTCATGTGCCTTGCTCAGGAGTCTCCATGGCACAGACAGTCTTTGTAGCACCTTTCTTCAGACAGAGGAGAAGGATGGGCACTCCTGGGAAGGACTCGACCCACCCAAGCCAGCAATGGCTCACAGGAGTGGTTTGTCGTTCTCCAATGGTTTTACATGTATTAGATGTCTAAATATAGATGAGATGAATTGGAGCTGAAGAGTCAAATGGGCAACTCAGGCAAATAGTCTGGAAGAAAGAGGTACCAAAATAACCATAACTACTAGAAATACATAACAGTGTCTCCTTGAAGCCTGAGATAATCTGTAGGCTTTTTGAAAGGTTTTGTGAGAGCTATAGGATGTCTTGGAGGGTGGATATGCTCAGAGAGTCTCCAATGAATATGAGTAAGAGTCCATTAATTCAAGAATACAATGCATATTCTGTGTTGAGTAGGTGATTTTCCTGTGGCAAAGACTTGAACCAATCAAGCACAAAAGAATTGCAGTATCACTAAGCCATGAATTCTTCTCTGCTGAATAATTAGCATTTACCTGTTCTCTTTTTGAGTCACTATGTGGATGATCTCACTAGCTCTGACCCAGAAATATATTTTGTTATTGCTAAATACTCTATCATAAGACTTGAGAAGAGTCTTGGATTTGCATCAGATAAGGCCAGTTCAGGGGGGAGCTGTGGCACAGTACGTACACAAAAAATGAAACTCAATTTGGAGCTGTCTTCAGAAAAATAGCACCAGGTTCCTGAGTTGCTAAAACAACTGAAGCTAATGGGCTTGTTGAGTTCACCCAAATTAATTCTGGTATGAATTTTATTTTGAGATAAAACCTCATGGGTCTGACAGAATTAACATCTTTCCAGCTTGCTTAGTAAAATTTTGAATCATTAACTGAGTTGTAATAAAGATCTAATGAAAACACTCTTAACTGTTTCATTTTGAATTGTTTTAAGGTGAGAAAGAGCTACCCTTTTGGTGGACTGGCAAGTGATGGGTGAGTACCAGATGTGATTAGAAAGAAGTTGACTGCTAAAGTAATAATGTCTGAAATTCCATTTAAAACTATTTCAAGATCTAGCTGCCCAAAGGGGTGAAAATATTCTTTTTGCAGTTATAAATTTCTCATTCTTTCTTCCCTGGAGTATCATAGAAGTGATGGAGAACATAATATAGCAATTAGGTTCTGCAGCAAAATTCCTCAGCAGAGATGTGTATTGTAGCAGACAAAAAATATGTTTTTCTACAGTTGTAAAAGAAAGTATAGAAAATTACTGACAAAACCTTGCACTGACTGTGGATGATCCCTGTAATGATACCAAAAATGCTGGAAAAAATGCATATAAATCCTGTTTACCACAAATATCTTTCAGTATTTTACTTTGGTTCAGATGATTTTCACCTGTGTTAGTCTGGAGAGCCACTACTCCAGGGTAATGTATTGTACAGCTTTTCGAAAATTATTGTCATTTGTTTGTCATGTTGTGCAGGTGGTAAGAGGAATTGCATTTAAGTACGTCAATCAAATATTGCAATGCAGTTGATAAGGAAGTATCACAGAATCACAGGATTGTTTAGATTGGAAGTGAACTTTAGAATTATTGAGTCCAGCTCTTAACCCAGCACTATCAAGTCCAGGCCTAAATCATGTCTGTAAGTTCCACTTCTACACATCTTTTAAATACCTCCAGGGATGGTGACTCCCACTTAAAAGCATAGCTGGTTCCAATGCTTGACAACCCTTTTGGGCATGAAATTTTTCCTAGTCTCTGATCAAAACCTCCTTTCCCACAACTTGAGGCCATTTCTTCTTTTACTCTTTGGGACAGGAGACTGACCCCTACCTAGTTACACCCTCCTTTGAGGGAGTTGTAGAGAATGATAAGGTCGCTCTGAGCCTCCTTTTCTCCTGTCAAACACTCCCAGCTCCCTCAGCAACTCCTCATCAAACTTGTGCTCCAGACCCTTCACCAGCTTTGTTACCCTTCTCTGGGCATATTCCAGCACCTCAATGTCCTTCTTGTAGTGAGGGGCCCAAAACTGACCACGGGATGTGAGATGTGGCCTCACCAGCTGCTCATACAGACCAGGATGCCCTTGGCCTTCTCAGCCCCCTGGCACAGCTGGCTCATGTTCAGCTGCTCCTGGCCAGCACCCACAGGTCCTTTTCAATCAGGCAGCTTTGCAGCCACTCTGCCCCAGCACTGCCTGGGCTCGTTGTGAGCCAAATGCAGGACCTAGTGCTTGGCCTTGTTGAACCTCACACAATTGGTCTTGGCCCATCAGTCCAGCCTGTTCATACCTGTCTGCAGAGCCCTCCTACCCACCTGCCCAGCTTGGTGTCACCTGCAAAATGGCTGAGGAAGCACTTCATCCCCATGATCCGAGGTTTATCTCTAGCAAAGGTGGTTTTATCCCTTTCCCCCCTTTAAATCCAGCTGAGAAGCTGTTTCTGACACAGAAACTTCTTGAAGTCTTGCCTAATGGTTGTGTCCATCTGAGTTTTGTGCTGAGGCAGCCAACTTCATCCCACTAATGCACTCTGTATCTGCTTTCAATTGCCAGTTTCCGAGCTGTATCTCAGGGTGGCGGGGGCATGAGGGGAAAGCTCTTTTTAAAACACAAAACACACTCTGTGAGTTGATTAATTCAGATGAAGAGCATTATGGAAAGTTAAGAAAAAACAAGCTCTGACTGACAAAGCTTAATGCAATTACTACTTCAACATTTAGTATTCTTCATCTTTGCTGCTTTCTACTTCCTTTTGGAAAAGAGCAATAAGAAAAAATGGAAAATACCAAAAGAACATAAACTTTGATTTGCCTCAATGGATTATTTTGCTTTTATTTTGGACTTTAAAAATAGTTTTATAACAAATTTGTGGCTTTCTTTTCACCTGACTATTTAATTTCAAGGTTACAGAGCAGCATTTCATGAATATCAAGAAAGAATAACCAAAATTCTGGGAAGCAGTTAACCTGAAGTAAAGTGAGCCAGGCATTCAAACAACGAAGCTTTCATTTTGAAATAGCTGGCTTGTGAATATCCCTGACACAAATTAGTTAAGAGATAGTAAAAGTGTCTCCAGGTATCTGGCCTTCTAGTTGAAGTTGAAAGCATAGAAAAGTAGAAATGTGATGACTCTTTCTTGTGCTTGTGTTCCTGTAAAGTGCAGTGACCATAAAATGCGTTCTCTGCTGCTACAGGAGCAGAGCATCCCTCTGGCACAACGACAGGAGTACTGGTAACTTTGTATTGATCCCAGTAACCTCTCGAGATGTATCTATTCAGGCTGTCGCTAGATTTCATATTTTCATTCATAGAGACAATAGAGGTTGCAAAAAATTCACTTAAGTCATCCTCCTGTTTAGACGTCTCACAAAACATTATTTCTGTTAAAAAAACCCAATTACTTAATACCACTATGGTTGTCATGTATTAAAATACTACGACAACTTTTTATTTTATATTAACATACTGTATTTTTTCTCTCTAAATGAAATTCTGCTCTTAAGCCAGTTTTCAGGAGGAAGACACTAATCTTTCCTGCACTTATACCCAACTGACTTGTGTAATTGTGTTCTTAGAAATGGTTCCTTTGCAAAACACCATCAAGAGTCTTGAGCCTATCAGCTAAATTAGTGGTGTAGGACCAAGAAAGGGTGATGCAGAGAAGAAAAATGAAAAGAAGACAACATCTGAAAGTTGCATATTTCAGTTCAATAGTTCATCTTTATTAGCATTGTATTTTAATATGCACTTGACTACCCAAGCATTTATTTTCTCATGACAAGCTCACATAAGGACAAAAATGGATGAAAGATTAGAGTTGATCTTCAAAGAAACTGGCACAATATTAACATATGAATTGAAATCTAATCCATATTTTAGATTACTGAAGAAAATAAGTAAATGTGAAGTGCTTGGATGATAATGGGCTCCAAAAATACATTGATATGGTCCAAGAAAAAACTGGAAATGGGGAGCAAATGTTTAGTATTTAAAGATTATTGAGAAACAAAAAGTGATATTTTAATTCCCAAAGATATGAAATGCATCTATTAAAATTTCCATCTGCTCCTAGGGAGTCACTCTTAGGGCGTGTCCAAACTAAAACTCTGATTCTTCTCATTCTACTTTAGACTTGGGAAGAATGTCATAAGAGTAAAATTTTACTGCTTTGGGATGGCAGAGACCTTACAAAGTAAGCCTGGAGAATGTGATTATTGAAACCCATCCTATATAACTCAGGTCTAAACTTTGAAGCCTCATCTTCAACTCATTCAGTTTAAGTGTGACCTGAACACAATCACTGCTGATCTCTGTATTAGATATAATGAAAACAGATAGGAAACCTCTCTCTCTCACACAAACTCTCCACACAATTCACCAGTGACCTATTACCACTGGAGCTGAAATTTCTAATAAGATTAAATTCAACATCATTGGCACTGAGGAAAGGTCATCTAAATCCTGAGTATGGCTGAGAAGCACCCTGACCTGCCCAGTGACATGTTTTATACTGTTGCCAGTTCCTTCTACATCTGAACAAATTCTTGAGAAAATAGATTGACACTACCACAAAACCTTCAGTGGAAGTATCAAGATTCTGACTTTTCCCCTGCTCTACATGATTAGAAAAATTAATGAATTTGTATTTGAGGCAATTCAGAAAAGGAAAGATTAAAACTTTCATTTAAAGTAAATTTCTGGGGAAAAAATAAGTTAGAAAATGTATTAAGCATTGTGTTTTGATTGTCAAATTCTGTTTTATCCAAGCCTTGTTAAGGTCTAGTTCCCTAGCTAAAGAATGTTCTAGCATACTTCATAAGCTATTTTCCTTCAGAGAAATAATGAGAGAGTTGTCTGCTACTCAGATCTTCATTAAATAAAAAAAAATAAATTAGCAATTGGGTAACAAATGGAAAATATTAGATTTTGGGTTTTTTTAGCATTTATTTTTTTCAAAACGCATGTGTTTAGCTGAGAGCAAAACCAAGGTTTAAAGTATAAGTTTATACTGTGAAAAATAACTGACAATTCTTTCAGTGTGACTAAAATCAAGGACTATTTTTTCTGAGTTACTTTATTTGCAAGTCTGTTACAATTTTACAGGAGTCAGGGAATATATTCTGGTTTTAAAACAGGTTTTTAAAAAGGCTGGAGAAAAACCTGGCCCCAGAGGACCAGGTTTATAGCAACATTTCTAGATTACAAAGAAACTTTCAGTGTGTCACAGGTGGCATCGTCCTTAGCTCTCTACCTAATCCTACTACTGTGCTATTAATCCATACATGGAGATGAAGTGGTATTACACTCTCAGATTTCCTTTTTCCCATTTAAATAAAATGATGCATTTTCTAGAAGAACCAGACTGAAAAGTTTATCCCTAAAATTACAGGAGAAAGAAGCTGATGGAAGGATTTTAAATAACATTTGAGGATTTATCCTGGCCATAGGCAGAAACATAGACCTTACAAAGCATAACCCCATAGAAGCTGATGATAAAAACCCAACCCTGTCCAGGGGTCAGCACACTGCTTACCTCTCAGATTCGATGTACAATAAGCCAGGAACAGTAGTGAAGAATGAGTCCCCACTCTCTAGGGGTAGACTTAAAAGCATTACACTGAGAGAAATATTTGCTTAGAAAGGTACCGAAGTTTAAACAATGACAAATATAAAAAGAAAGAAAATAAGCAAAATATATAATTGGAAAAAATGAGGGACACTCAACCTTAGTACTTGACCCTCCTGAACAGCCTGTGCCTGTGTTGGGGCTCAGCTTGAAGGAAACTCGGGACAAAGCTGAGGCCTGGGTCAAAACACAAATGCATAATTTTAAGCATATCTAAAGCCCATTAAAAAATGAGTAAAAACTCTGCAGGCTTCATTTATTGGCACTGCTTATATATTGAAGTTACTCATGTGCTCTCCAGAATGGCTGAACTTTGAAGGGACCTCTGGAGGTCACCTGGCCCAACAACTCCACTCGAGCAGGATCATTTTATGGAAAGCCACATCACACACAAACCTGATCAGGAAGGTCTGTTAATGTAGAAAGGCATGTATGGGGCTATGCACAAAAAGCTGTTCTATGGCTGCTTTCATTTTTCTCAACACACAAATCTTGCTGATTTAGCATTTTCCATGAATACTACATTTGATTAAAAAAATAAAATCAGCAGCAAATAGTTAAGGCTAGTATTTATTTCCTAAATCTGTGTTGTCTGTAATAAGAAGAGTCATTCCTTTAGTTTTCTCCACAGTTTTTCTAAACATTTTATAAAGAAACCTGGGAATATTCATAAGCATCTATCATCAGGCTCATACCTTTGCATATGATGTTGTTACTCCCACCTTGCAAGTGTTCAGAAATGTCACTTTCAAATAAAATTTTCTCACTAGAAATTGAAATTTAGTTATGGCAGTACATTCCCAAGTCTAAAAATGAACCAAATTGTCTTCATGGCGTTGTCTCTCTGCTCAGACTTACAGAAAAAAAACCCAGATATGTGATTAAGAGACCTTTGCCTGCTGTTCATCTCCTATATTTTCTGAAATATTTCACTTCAAAATTGCTTTTGTTCCCTTCCCCTAGTATAATATTGTTTGAGAGTTAGTCTTATGAATACCCAATATGTCCATATTTTCTGTTTGACATTTTTTTCTCTCTGAATACCGAATAAGATTTTCTTATTATAATGGTTTGAACTTTAGAACAACAGTGATATATAAACAAATCTTCTGATTATTTTCCAGTTTCCAGCAGCATGAGACTTGAAATGCAGACGAATGGCTCTACTAGCTGAGAGAAGAGAATGTTTACTACCATATATCTTAGAACAGACCTGAGAGAATTTGCCTCTAGGAATTAAAAAAAGACAGTTCACAGATAGTAAAGCAGAACAAATGAGAGATACAAGAAAGACAAGGTTCAGGGAGATAAGAATAACAATCCAGCCAACAGTAGGTAATTTGCATTTCAATATCAAAAACCAGAGTGAGCAAATAAGAAAAAAATCTCATTCTTTCCTCCTCAAGATTAGTGTCAAGCAATATAAAAATAAATAATTAGATGTATTCTTAACATTGCACATTCACAGGAGAAAATACAGTAATACAAGTAAATATTTAAAATTCCCTTAACTGCTGTTGAATCATGCATATTTGACATATTGATCATAAATGCCACTCTGGTAAAAAAATCTGTTTATCTGAATTTAGCCCATAGCTCTTATTTCAAGGAAATTGTACAGAAAAATAACATTGATCAACACACACAGAAAAACAAAATACTCTCCCCTAAAAATTCCCAGAACCCAAGAAAGTTTGTTTGTGGAAGGGTGAATCTTACTCCGTGTTGAACAACATTTTTATGAATGAAAAATTTGCAGTGAGTCTTGTTAGACCTATATTAAAGCTCATAAAATTACTGGTTAAGGTATGCACACACAACCTTTTGAACGTAATCTTCCTCTTCTTGGAATGGGATTTCCCATCCTGCTGACTCACACTATGTTTACCTACACTATCTATGTTTACTTACACTATTTATCCTTTCATTCTTATATTTTCCATCCTTGTATCCGTGTGTAAAACAGAGCTTTCAGTCTATGTGGTAAAATCAGTCGGGTCACGATTTTCCATAGGTCATTGGCTCCTAAAGCACAGTTATGAGTTGGATCATTTTGCTGCTCTCTTAGAGCTTGATGCTTCACGTGGTAACACAGTTTGTCTGTGGAAATATCTGTTTACCATGCTTAACCCATCAAATAAAGATATGTTAATCACTTTGCTTCTCACAGTTCAGTTGGGCTGATCTCTTTGATCTTATGACAGTAACTAAGCAAGCATCTGCTTTAGGGCTATTTAGACTTAAAATAAGATTTTGTTTTGCCCTTTAATTCTGACCTTGAATAAGAGTTAAATTCAATGCATAATAAAATCTTTTACTGCGCATCTTATAACTGCAGCAATTATTTTTTTTATGCTACACATCAAACAAATTTGTGAATATTTATTCTACCTATGAGACTGGAAATCATCCTGATTTAGTTCTTGCCCTTCCATCTGATCTGCTGAGTGACTGACACGAGTCATTCAGGCATTTCTTGTTGATCTGGATGTTTTGCCACGCAGAAAATCCCATGGAATTTGAAAGTGCTGGAGCTGGGCAATAATTAACTGCTACCAAGACCACATATGTAGATAATTCAGATGACTGAAATACAAAAAGTATTATCTAATAGGCCAAACTTCAACATTTCTGACTCACTGCAAAGCAAATGCAATAAGAGATCATGTAGTAAAATTTAATTTTTGCTGTTTAGTGCATTCCTTGGAACTGGTATGTTTTTTAATTGAAAAAATAGGAGATATTTGCATCAGAAACTTCTGTCTTCTGAAAGTCCATATATTCTTGTGAATGTTCTTCATAGGAAATTTCTGGTAATTCAGTTGATCCTCAAATGAAACTGAGATGGGTTCATCGCTCATTGATGTAAGAGGGAAATCTAATCCTCTCCATGGTTTCCAAACCCAAATTTGGATGAAGACTCATAATCAGAGAATGTGAATCCAGAAAAGATAAGCAGCCACCTGTTCTCTCCATGTTGTGCTGACTACAGATGGAAACTTTTCCTGACATATTTTAGAACAATGGACACCTTATTTTAAAGAATACAGTGAAATGGATCTTGGGCTGGATTACTGCACCTTTTGCTCTTCACTCACATCTATACCAAAGATTTCCCTCTTTCTTGAGCATCCTTTATTTGGTTAGTAGAAAGATTGGGGCATCCAGCCAACAGATTTCAGTATATGTGGTATTAGGTGCATCCTTTTTATTGTGAAGAACATTAAGATTTAGTGGGGTTCTAGGAGAATATTGACCTTGGAATCTCCTCAGTTAATATTTAACTCTTGGGTCAATAGATCTGGATAGTCACTTATTCAGAAGTCACTATCAAGTTAATTGTTATTGGCAGTACATACTGTAAAAACCTTTGGAAGGCTGATCACTGAGTATTTGTTACTAGATGCTATGAAGAATATCACATTAAAAACCTGATCTAGTGATGACAAAAATTATTTTGTGATCATAAAGGTTTTGTAACGAGCAACGTAAGTTGTGTTTGAATAGAAAAATATAAAAAAAACAGACATCAGTTTTTATTATGTGTTTGGTTCTTTCATGTCTTCTCTTTGTTTAGATCAGTAGTATCAGAAAGTTTTTCCTTGACTAAGAATAACCCAAATTTCTGATTCTCATTAAAAATGATTACATGGTAATTAAATGAGCACATAGCCAGTATTTCAAGGGAGTACAAGCACTTCTTTGTCTGTCTGCCTGCCTGGAAATCTGTTAAGCATAATCAAATTCTGAAACTTTTTATATTTTATCTTTGCATAATCATCACGTGCCGAGCTCGCTAAGGGCATGGATCCCCATCTGCAGATAACACAGGAAGGCATCTGATAGTAACAATATCCACTTCTTTTTGTGTAGCTTGATGCCATGGTCCAGCCACAGGGAAAGGAGTGGGATCTGACTATTCCCAGCACCAGGAATTCCTAGCTGATGAAGCCCACATCAGCTGTGCTGGATTTATATGAGGTCTCTATTGTGGGTCACCTGCCAGTCACCCACCCACTGTCTTCAGCAGTGGAGGGGCACTGGACTGTGGCACAGAGATAATTCTTCAGACCCAGCACATAATTTTCTCCTTCAAACCCAGTATTGCATTTTGTTCCTCCTCTTTGACCCTGAGGCTCCTTATGGGAGTGACACAGATACCTTAGTGACTGTAAGGCCTCTGAACTTCCCCACCAAGACCCTTAGAGGGGCATACAGGCTTTTTATGGAATCTGAGTTGGACATAAAGGAAACATAAACAAGATATTCTCAAGAAGGAAATACAACAAAAACGTCACTGGCAGTCCTCAGAAAATCGGGTAATTGGCAAAAGTTTAAAACAACGCTCAATCAACATGAAGCATTTCACAAAGCATTTACTTAACAAAGGGAAGGCCCCTCAACTTGGCAAACTCCAACCCATCCACCTTTAAGTTACTCAGTCTGAGAGGAAGAAAAAGAGAAAATATAAGAGGTATGGAAAAGAACAAATATAGCTACCACACCTGCTTCTAGTGGTGTTCTAGCTAATAAAAAAGCCACAAGAAAGTAGGGTCAAGACATATATTTGTGTTACATTCTAATTTAAGTCCAATTTGGCTTTCTCAGACCCTCCTCCCATGTGGGACTTCTGGTTTGTTGGCCATTCAGAAGCTGGATTAGGGATGCCAGAGGAGGGGTGTCTGCCAGGGTGGTGGCACAGGATGGATATAGGTGGGATGTGCTAAGCAGAGCACTGCCTTGCAGAGGAAGACTTGACTTGTCCCTTTCCCCACAGATGCACCTGAAATGTTTCAAGCCAGCAACCCTTCTGGTCTCTCACAATGACTAATGACTAGAATAAAAGCATGTATTTTGTACTTTCCAATTGTGGCTCATCAGAAGGATTTAATTTTAAGTTCTGCTTCTTGGAAATGTCTTTCAGTTAGATTTTTTTCTTAACATTGCTGTAAACACAGGCACACCCCTTGTGAGATTGCTGGAGCTTTGGGTACATTACTGAGTCCTGCAAGAACCCAGTAAGGTGTGCTTGGTTTTCTGAAGAGCCACTCTGTGAAGCAGGGACAGTCTGATCTCTGTGGCAGCAACAAGAACATCATTCGTCTTACACAGAAACAGAGAAGGGTGGCAACAAGTGCTTCTGTTTTCATTTGGCACTCACTTGTGCCTTGACACTCTTTCTCTTAACTTCCTGTGTAGTTTTATGATGGACAGGAAATAAAAATTAAGAAAGAACTTTTCTGGGGCTAGAATCACTCCCTTCTGCTGGTCAGATACCTGGTATATTATCATATATTAGTACTCCTACACAACAGAATAAATAACAATCCTGGCATGGCTTTTGCACCAGCATTATGATTAAATACTGCTCAGGATGAAGATAAAAATTATTAAACAGGTGGAAACAGGCTGATTAAAGAAAAACAGAGTTTTTGTTATATATATATATAACTAAGGCACATAAATGCCTTTATAAATAGAAATCAATTAGTGTTCCAAGATGCCTTCTGATGCTTTATTCATTAATATGGTGGACTACATCATGCATATGAGTAATTATTTAAATAAATGAGTATGAATATATTTAAATAATTTACTTTTGAGATTATATAACATTTCTGGATTCAAACTGTGTTGATTCAAACCTATGACAATACTGGCCAAGTTAAGCTCTGAAGGATTGGAGCCCTAATGATTGTTAATGCTGAGATGATGTAAACATAAGGTCTGAAAAACAGAATAGGGTATTTCAAGGATCAAGCTGAAAAAACCCAGGTAGTTAATTTCACAAATGAAAATAACACATCTGTGGAGGCAAAGAAGCATGACCTAGAGACAAGTTTTCCTTCAGTTCTTTGTTTTAAATTCTCTGTTGTCTTGGGTTTTTTGATGTCCTTCCAGAAAAGAGGGCTTAGAGTATAAAGGAAATAGTCTCTATGATGTGTTTTCTCTCATTAAGCCTCAGTTTTAAAGAAATTTGATCACTTAAATCTTGACTAAATATAGATTAAGAATCTCAAAAACTCAAAACCAATCTAGCCTACCTATTATCCAAGAGTATTGCCCCTGAAAGTGCTTATAATCAAAGCATGTCCTTCTGTTCAGCCTAAATCTCTCTGGATGCCTAACTATAGATGTTCAGTTGCATGGAATAATAGGAGTGAGGTTAAATGCCATATCTTCCCTAAGGGCAACCATCTCTGGCACAATTCCTGGAGAAACTTCCAGCATTAAAATGGGCAGTAGTGATGCTCTCCCATTACCTTCTCAATTTTTGCTAAACAATGTAATGATGAAGAACTGTCCACCAAACACGTGGGGTTTGTGCCCATGCTACATGGGACCTTGAACTTACAATACTGGGTAGTTTATTTTTCATTTCTGTTTTACAAAATACATTATTCTTGTAAGAACTCTAACAGCTTTCTGTAACTGCTGGGATTAACTTAAAGAATGGATATTTACCTGGCTTATCTTTAATAGTCAAGTAAAAAGCTTATGCAGCATGATAAAGAAAAGGAAGGTAGCTGCTTTGGAGAATAGAGGGGGCAAATTTCCTTCATCAGCCTCTAAATAGTTCAACAGCTGTAGTATGTGAGGGCCCAGCAGATACTTTTAAGAGGTAGAACAATAAGGGATGACTAAAATAGCATCAGGCAGTTGATGGGGTTAAAAAACCCCACATAGTTGTAGTTACCACATGTGGTGGCACTTGATGAAATTGCCCTTGCACATCTGAAACCATGTTTCAGTGCCTGATGTAGAACACCTGTGCTGCTCTTCTCCCTCTCCTAACACTCACCTGGCTCAGTAATGGTCCTGAGCAGAAGCCTCTCTGAACTGGGCTGGCACAGTGCTCTTGCAGGTGGATGTAATTACATCTGCTCATTTTGGACAGGATTCCTAACAATGCTACAACTATATTTGTTTAAGTCTGACATTCTAACTTTACTAGAGGAAAGTGTTCTTGCACTCCATCTGGCAGTGTGATATGTCCAAGGAGTTTCTCCAGCTGGCTGACATGGGAACTAGCACTGACAGCAGAGCAGGTCTGCCTGCAGCAGTGGAAGATCAGAGTTACCTGGAACTGAGCAGCTCACACTGTGTTACATCTGCCAGACTTGTCATTTATGATGCAAGATTTTCATACTTAGAGGGCTCAATTCAGATTTAGTTATATAAACAGACTTTGTACCTTCAGAAAATCCATTTAAACAAGAGAGAAGGTACCCAGTTGCCTGGTCTTCTAGACATTTAGGTCCTGCTTTCTTTACTTAAAGTGGTTTGCCTTTAACAGGAGGGGAACAAAGAATCCTCTTGTAAGAGACTGCATGGAATAATATTCGGTGTTTTGTTTTCAAGATTTTCACTTCTTGAATCTACTGATTCCTGAACTAAAATATAAAATACACAGCATGGCAGCCCTGGCTCATTATATTCTCATCCTCAGAAGAAGACTGGGTAATTTGGATGACAAGTGAATGAAAAACCTTATTATTTCCTAGTGATTTCATCTATGCTTCATGGATGCTTGATTGTAGGCCAAGTGACTTCCCCTCTGCAGGTTTTCAGCAGCACTGTGAGACCAAAGAAATCTCAAGCAGATATTTTGGGCATCATGGGCTGCCCCCAGAGCCAAATATTTACCTTTTTGGTGAGATAATCTTATGTTAGGAACTTCTGTGGGTGAGCAGGGTTCTGCTTGGAAGGGATGTGACCAGCAAGCACGTGTGTATGTATGCATGTATGTATGTATATGTACATCCCTAGAAGCAAAGCTTTAGTCACATTTCAAGGAGGACATCCCATTACAGAACGCTGATAATGAAACAAACCTGCAGCCACCAATTTGGATCTTGGCATTTCTCTCCTCATGGAGCAGAAAGCAGATGGAGCTTGGGAAATTTCCCAATCCTCATAATCCCCTCATCCTCTAAAGCCTGCAGGAGTCCTTGGGTACTTCTGGGATGTTTCTGTTTAAAACAGCAGTGTCAATATTCTGCTCTGGTTTGTGTATGCTCACACCACTGCACTAATAAACCCTTGTGAAACTGCTGTAAGCAACACGATCATCCAGCATCATGAGCAGTTCTTTTCCCAAGGAGAAACTTCTAACATGTCTTTGAAGGTTATCTGATAAATAACATGCATAATGTAAAATCTATGCTTGGTAAAAATGCTGAAGGTGTTTTCAGAAGGAAGAGTGGGGTTCCTGAGAGTGCCAATGAATGGCTGTGCTGGGTCTGAGCCTGCCTCTGGATGTCCTGCCTTCTCACACGGGGAGCATGGGACTGGCATCCAGTGTTCCCAGCAGTTCGGTGCAGTCCCACACAAGGTTTGTGCTGGGGCTAGGGGTCTCTTAGAATGCAAAGATGATTTTGAGTACATTAAAGATTGCTTCAATGGGAGCAGAAAACTTTGAAGCTATTCCCAAACAAGATTCTCTCTCTAATTTTAGGTATGGAAGATGCCCTCGTTCTGGAAACAGCCTTTCACAGGGTGGTCTGTCAGGAACTTTCTGGTGGAAGCTGAACTTTCCAGGAACCAAAATGGCAAGATAGCAGGTTTAACTACAGTAGAGGTGTTGCAATAACACTGTGTTTCAACACCTCCTCTGTCATCACCCAGAGTACCTGGCTTGGGAAGCTAACAGCTCTTCCCAAGACATTTGTGAAGATCTCTGATTGTAGTCTTCCCTTATGGAGGTGTGAAAAGAGTGTGATAGTGACAGTTTTTAAATCTGTAGTGAAACATGTTCTTGTGAAAAGCACCTGATCAGCAGAGCAGAAGACACATGTCTCTTTGAGGAAAACTCTACAGCTTTGTTGCTGAGGCAACAGTGGTACATGGGAAACAGATTCAGTGTTTAAAACCAGGGCAGAGTTTCTGTGCATCCTTAGAATCCTTAGGCATTGACTCAGTAAAACAACTTGGTTTTCCAATGATGTCATTGCAGTGTGTATTTAGAGATGTGGTCAGAAGAGGACTTTTTTTCTGTTCACATACTTTGACTAACTTATTTGTAAGATATGTAAGATCCTTAGGACCAGAACTGTGTCTCACTGTGTGTTTGTTCAAATGCCCAAAACAAAACAGATCTGTGGTCAGGTGCCCAACATAGACCATAAATTAGTGGTAGTGGTAAACATACAGAAAGCTCATTTGAATTAATGGAAAAACCTCTTTATCATTTTATGTGTTTATATTTTCCCTGAGAAGCCAAATCTAACAATAAAAAACTCCACTATACATAAGTTCAAACAAAATTGAAAGTCTAGAATGTTAGTGGATCCAATGGATCATACGCTCCTTTTGCCAGGGCTTTGCCTGTCATGGCTTGGGAGTAGTCATGTGCTTGAGGGGGCTGGAAGTTGTGTTTCCATGGTTATGTAGCTCCCGACTTTCTTTTAATAACCCAGACAAGAGTCTTGTTAATGTTCACTACTGATAATGAGAAATTATAGAAAAAAATCATTCCCAAGAGCTTTTATTTTTTATTCTGCCCTGTACAAAGGATGAGGTGAAAAAATAACAACAATTCATCCACATAATTAGGAGCTATTTAAAACCAGAAAAATGTAACTTTTATGCCACTACTTGTGAGCAGCTTAAAAATAAAGACACAGTGGGCCTGTTCCAGCTGTAAAGGAACCTATCTCACTTGAGAGCATTTACCCTTGGTGATAAATTTGTGAAGATCATCATGATACAGGAAAGGTTACTCTTGCAGTCAATGGTCCATTCTTTCCCTGTGATTGCATCACATTCCAGGAATCCTAATAGAATTAGATGCTACACTTTTGAATAATATGTTGAGGGGGAGGCTTTTTTTCATCTTCTGCATGAGGGTATATCAAGATCTTTATTTTTTGTGGTCAATTGAACAGTAATTGATGCTAATGATAGAACACGAGGTTACCAATAAGGCTCTCAGAGTTTTTAAAAACAGTGCAGCATGGGCAGTATTCAATGTGAATATATTCATATTTTCTATGTTGAAAGGGCAGTTACAAAGGAAATAGACTGGCTTTGTTCACACACTGAAGTTTGCAATTTGTTGGGGGCAGATGTAGTCTCAAGATCTGAATATCTATTTTAAAATAAGAAACAAAAATTCATACAAACAAACTAGCAGCTTTTATTGTTTCAGTTCAGAAATGTTCTGAAAAAGTAGCATTGAAAAACTGAATGTAGTCCATGTCAAAGTTCATGAAAACTGATTGCAAAAACAGAACTTCTGGATTGTGCTGTCAACACCATTACATACCTTGGTGATCTTTGGGATATCACTTAAGTGAAAATGTTGACAATTTTCACCTTGATTTTTCAGAGCAATTGAAAAAAGTGTAATTTTAGCTAAGGTTCTTCAGGAACCTTGGCTTCACAGGGAGCTAAAAATCATATCTTAAATAATACTTCATGTATCTGATTTTGAACAGATGCATATCTTATCACATATATGACATAATTTTCTAAAGTAATAATAAATAATGATGGATAATAATGGATCATTTTCAAGTTTAAATTTTTTCCCTCTCTGGTTCACTTCAGGGTTTCTATACAAGTTGCTACAGAATGGCAAAGTAATAGTCGATATTACAACTTTGAAATTACATTCATAATATTAAAGGAATTCAAGAAATGCAGATACAGCTACTCTTTTAGGTCTTGATTTGATTAGACACTTGAGGAAGAGTCTGATTTATAGCCTGTAAGCTGGATCATTAAAATTAGTGGGTTTAGTGAAAGCCTTAAGTATTAGTGACCGTTCATAGCAATTACAGGAATGAGGTAAATACTTAACTGCAGGTGAACGATATTAAATCCATATTTCAGTAGTAATATAAAAGGAACTTTATCAAAGCCTGGCTTAAAAGTTGCTGAAACTGTCTTCAGTAGAACTAGAAATGTTTTCATTACATCGAGCCGATTAAAAGAGGTAGATCTTCCAAAGTTATTTCATAGACAGCTACTTGTGGCTCAGAATAGTGTCTTAAAATTTTAAAAGTAAGATTATCCTTTTTCTGAGACACAGTGATCACATGATCATTGAAAATATTTAGGAACTTAGAATTATTAAGTTTATTAGCCTTCAACAGAAAAATAAAATTATTGTTCCTGTCTGTGTTGTACTGAGATCTTACATATCATGTGCAAATATTTATAATTTTAATATCTGCTACTTCGGGACCTCAATGTCATATGACTTAGTGCAGAATTTAAATACAATGTCTCAGGTTTGGACCTGTATTACTTTACTGTGATCAGGGGATGTCAAATCAATAACTGTGTACTTAAAGCTTCACATTTTAATCCATGTGTCAGCTGTGAGGTTGTGAAACCTTAAATATGTTATAGCATTATTTCCCTAAATTAAAAACTTCTAACTGAAAGCAATTTTGAGTTTTTAGAATTTGTGTTTCTCTTTGTGGTTGCTGGATTTAAGGGAGCAAAAATGATATTTTAAAATGTAGAAATGGTTATGTGTCAAGCCAAGAAAAAGAATAAAGGAATAAAGGTATCTCTAGGTTGCAGTTTCAGGTAGATAAATATGTGTAGGGAAAATTTGCCTTGGAGTCCAACCACTAATGTCTACTCCTTTTAGAAGAGCAGACAGAAATTCTGTCTAGGGCAGATGCATAGCAAGAGAGTTATTCTAGAATGATATAGAGTTATTCTATATATAAGAGTTATTCTAGTCTGACACTCTGAAAAAATATTATCCTAAAAAGTGAAGACATGTGGCTGAAGACATGTGGGAGCTGCAGAGAAGTTTCTGAAGAGGTGATGCTTGAGCTGACCTGTGGGTCTCCCATTGAGCCTCATTAATCTGCTTATGATGAATGGAATTCATTGATGTGATAGATTTGATCTTGGGAGAAGCCTCTCTTTTCCTTGTGTCTGAAAGTCACATTAGAGCTGGTAAGTCTCACAATTTAAAGGATATAATCTGTTAGAATTTCAACAGGTAGAGCAGAATTTGCTCCCCACCTCAGACTGCAGTCTTGAATTATTTTTCCTCATAAGAGACAGAGCTTTGGCTCCTCTCAGCATGTGGGTGGATTTGTAAGTGGTTCTTCTCCAGTCATAAACCCCCATAACCAAAAGCCAGTCTATTTTCCTGGGTTCACACTAGTTTCAGCACTCAGTGCACACATGAATGTTTTCCCAGGGCAGAGGCTGCAGGAGGAACATGTGGGTGTGGTGGGAGAGAAGAGTGAAACTGCCCTGCTCAGAAGGGCAAAGCATGGAAGTTACTTCCACCCTGAGTGATTTAGAAGTAAGAGATGGTAGGAATGGCTGTATCAGTGCAGATCCAAGTGCCACATGGCCCAGTGCAGTATTTGCAACAGTGGGCAATTCCTAATTTCCTGGGCGTGCATCAGAGCCAGTGCATGTCCATCCAAGTCCATGAGTTTTTGATTCAGGTATTTCACCAACTCATGTTGACAAGGGACTGCTGGCAGGTGTTTGTTGGTACCATGCAGAGAGAAGCTCTGGCTGGAGCTGAATGAACTGTGCCAACAGGGACTTCAGGCTGCTCTGGGGTCATATGGCACTTAGGAAATACCCTTGTCTCCTGTGGGTGCTCTGGGGTCATATGGCACTTAGGAAATACCCTTCTCTCCCGTGGGTTCTGTTATGCTTAAGCGTCTCTTCGCTGGCACAATTCTTGTTGCGGGCTCCTCTTTGAATTTCTTTGAGGACAAGGAGCCAAGGAACATAAACATTGGGACATTAGAGTGCTCAGTGGTACTGTGTCTAATTGATTTTATTTTTCCTTGGAACAAGCTGTAACTCTAATGAAACAACATAAACCTGATAATAAATATCCCATCTCCTGACACAGACATTAATTACTCCTTCAAATGAGCAGGTTTTGTAGTCCAGGTACTGAGACCTAGTTCTAAATCAAAAGACAGCACTTCTCTCTGAAGAGGACCAGAAGTATTCAGTGACAAAGACATAATTTACTGATAATGAAGTATTGCTCAAGCTGCTCTGAGAGAAGAAACATTCTCCAAAGCCAGATACACCCAAGCTTTTAAGTACTGACCAACACTGAAGAATTTTGTTTAATGAAACATTTCACATGCCTGAGAACTTTGTAATTACCTAGTTGAGCTAGAGTCAAGAATACTCTGCAATTAATAACATAATGAAGAATTTAAGAGAAGCCTGAGAAATATTTTCTACTATTCAAGGATGACCTTGAACAGATGTAGAAAGCCATGTAAAGTCCTGAAATCCAAAGAAACAATGGTCTAAATGACAGTCTGGAAGGAGTTATATGAACTTGACAAAGACATTTATTAATTTTTGATTGGGAAAAACTAATGGGTATTTCAGAACTAATAAACAGCAATTTGTAAAATAATGATTCACTCATCTCAGTCACAATAGACTTAATCAAACTTTTCAGTGAACTCATGCAGTTCACAAAGCTTTGCTTTTTGCTGCTGACAAAGCTGATTCTGGCATCTTTACTAAAGAGAAGATATTAAAAAAATCAAGACTATTTAATGTGGAAAAATAATAAAAATATAAAATACACAACTGCAAAATATATATTTTTTAATTGAAAAATTGCAAAACAAATTTCTCTAAATAATTGAAAAATTCTGATTGAATAAAAGATAATGAAAATTATTTAATTTCATTAATCTTTATTTTGCAAAAATATGTAAATATAAAGCTGATGAAAAAGACCATTTTTTTCTGTTGATGTTTTCCTATGGACAATGCTTCTCTTATAAAGGGAGATTATTCAATATTAAAGAAATGTAAGCATCTCCCTCCATCCATATATGTAAAGTATATGAATGACCTATATAATATTAATTACCTATATAGAATTAATGACCTATATATCTTTTCTTCGTGTCCACTTATCAGCTATGCAACATTATTTATTTCATGGCAGAGCTATCTCTCTTTCCTACAGACCACAGATATCCATAGGCCCCTTGGTGTTTGTTTCATAGGTAACACTCAGACAGTTCTCAAACTGAGAGCTGTCTTTAATACATAAGAAATCTGGATAGAAATTTTAAATTAGCCATTTTTAGATGTTTGTTTGCTTATGTGTGCTGATTTGAAAGATGTTTTCAGATGTCTCCAATATTTGTGCCTTCAGGTTTTATAATTTTCTCTTGTTATGTTGTGTATGCAAAATATAATTGAATATTTTGGTTTACATTGTAGTTAGACTCTCATTAAAAAAAATGAGATAAAAGATATTATTTCACAAATAACAAATTAAATTGAACACATCTTATCTTCAACCTTTCGCTGGAGCACTTGGAGACTGTTGGTCTTGTCACCAATTTTCTGAAGCCAGAGAAGCCCCTTTCATTATTGTTCCTTTGGTAAGTGTAGATTTAAGCTGTTCTCATCTCTTGCTTGTTCTGTGTCTGCACTGTCCTTTGTTATGGCAGAACAGTTTTTGTGGAATGTGGTGGATGAGATCAGGAGCTGACAACCAGTAACAAAAAGAGTGGTTTTGTTTGGAGGATTGCTGGATTTTCTTTCAGAGTTATTTTGACCATGGGAGCACTCCATCAGAAGGGGCCACTGCCCTTTTCAAGCAGCAGTTGCTGCTCCCAAACTAGTAAAGAAGTGCAGCTGAGAGGGAGGTGGTGTTTCAAAGTGTTTATGGGCAAGGGGGAAGCACACCACCTACACTTGAATCCAGTGCTTTATTGCTACTATGATGGAAATCTGAGCAGTATCTTTATTACTCTGGACCTGCTTCTGACCTTGAAAAGAAACTAATTATGCAATTAGAGTTCTTCTCTACAGAAAAGCCCTCAATAATAGTGATACAATAGAAATATTAGCGCACAGTTCTTGGTTTTCTATGCTTTTCTTGAGGAATGCTTACCCTTGTATTTCTCCTCTGAACTAACAGTCAGCAGATTTGTGCTGCTGGAAAGGGTAAGACCATAAGCTATCAGCCCCTGATCCTTCAGTGAGAAGGATCCAGTCTTGGTCTTGCTGGTTTCTTCCCCTTACTTTGCCCATTTTCATACAACTTCTACCATACACTTTTTCTTACCATATACCTTTTGTCATCCTTCATGGTTTTACAGTTCCATGTTACATCCATGCTTACTTTCTAATGCTCACTTTGTGGAAGATACTGCTGTTTCTTTTAGTTACCATCAAACACAGCTTCTGGTCTGCAATCTTTTGCCTGCTGCTGGGTTGTTTCTATCTCTGGACACCTCCAAGCTAGCCATCCGGGACTTTTCTATGCTGCATCCTGCCTCTCCACTTCCCAAGGCTTTTTGGGATTGTATTTCTCTACCTTACATTGTTGTGTTAGAGGTGTAAGTAACTCATTCCCCACAGAATGATGGCTTGTTACAGCTATCTGTATAAATCCATGGTTGTACCACATAAAGATAAGCAAAAGTAGAACAAATTAGCCATAGAGTTGCAGACATGTTAAGAAAAGTGCAAGCAGAGCAGCCCTGGCAAGCCTCAGTCCTTATGGCCTCTCATTTAGTAGTGGCTGTGTGGTGCTGCAGTACTGGGGAGGCAATGAAAGGGCAAGTGCCGGGGTTAGGGACTGTTGAAGTCAGCTCTGTGCAAGTGAAGATTGCCATGACAGTTTTGTTTTAAATCTAAGACTATCTATTATAAAACCTAGTAAATGGTATGTAATAATGCATATTAGTGATTTTGCATTAGTTTATACAGGCTGAATATGTTCTTCTTGCTTATTAGAAAAGCATTTAACATACCTGTAGAATGTGTGAATCTACTGGCTGGTCAGACTGTTTAAAAACACTCTGTCTGAGATACACATTGCCACTCCCCCTTGTGACAGTACCAAGGGAGACTATCTTGCCCAGCCAATAAAACAGGGACTTCATCCAGCTGATCCCATCAAGATGAGGGACTAAACAGAATGCCTCCACCTCAGTTACAAAAGTTTGGGTGATCACAGATGAACTAGTTTAAGTAATTCACAGGGTCAAGGTAATGATAGGATGGCTTGTTCTAGCAGCTTCTCAAAATGCTGGAGCATTCCTCCCAAAGCCTTACAAGAAGGTATTGAGGATGGCTTCTTGTCTACCACAACATCTACCTGGAAGCTTGTGGGCATTTTCAGCTGAGTTTCTTTATGCTGTATGTGTTGTGTAGATATAGATACTCAGCTATGTCTCCCTTGTACTGACTGTTCCTCTACTCTTTTTTTCAGGACATGACACATTAAAGTTGGCTTGAGGCCTGTTAGCAACAGATCAAAATATAGTATCTAGATGAGGGAATAATGAATCTATTCTAAAAATAGCGTGTCAGTTAAAAAATGCTGAAAAAAGATATGTTGGATGCACTATGCATTAACTAGGGATTCTCCATAGCACAAATCGAAGACAAATGTAATATGAAATGTGGGCATTAAAAGATGCTCTGAGCTTGAGTTCTAAAAATAAATTATCATCTTAAGATGTAACTGTATATGGATGCTATTTTGAACCACACTGTAAGTGCTAGGAGAATATTACTCAAAATTCATGCTTCCATGTGGTGAATCAATTTTTCTTTAAATGGCTATAGTGGTCTCAGCAAAGGACTAACATGTGAGGAAGGCATGTCTCCAAGAACGGTGATTCTGAGTCAGCAGCTCACTGAGTCTTCAACACTAAGAAAAACCCGGTCCTGCCATCTGTGGTGACTGCTGGATGTAATGCACAGCCTATGGGAGAGGCTGAATTTCAAAAAGAATGACATTACTGTCTATTATTTCTTTTAGAGACTAGAAATATGAATCACAGAATCACAGAATGACCTCACAGAATGAGGTTGGAGGAGACCTCCAAGGTAATCGAGTCCAACCCAGCCCTAGCATCTGAACCAGATCATGGCACTGAGTGCCACATCCAGTCTTTCTTTAAGCACATCCAGGAATGGTGACTCCGCCACCTCTCTGGGCAGACCATTCCAGTACTTGATCACTCTTTCTGTAAAAAACTTTTTCCTAATATCCAACCTATATTTCCCTTGGCACAGCTTGAGGCTGTGTCCTCTCATTCTGTCAGTTGCTTCCTGGAGAAAGAGACCGACCCCACCTGCCTACACCCCCCTCTCAGGGAGTTGTAGGGAGTGATGAGGTCACCCCTGGCTCTCCTTTTCTCCAGGCTAAGCACCCCCAGCTCCCTCAGCCATTCCTCACAGGGTTTGTGTTCCCAGCCCCTCTCCAGCCTCGTTGCCTCCTCTGGATGCGCTCAAGTGTCCCAAAGCCCTTCCCAAACTGAGGGGCCAGAGCTGGGCACAGCACTCGAGGTGAGGCCTCACCAGTGCCAAGTACAGGGGAAGAATGACCTCCCTGCTCCTGCTGGCCACACCATTCCTGACACAGGCCAGGGGCCATGGGCCTTCTTGGCCACCAGGGCACTCTGCTGGCTCATGTCCAGCTGCTGTCACAGCACCCCCAGGTCCCTTTCTGCCTGGGCACGGCAGCCACACTGTCCCCAGCCTATAACAGGGGGTTGTTGTGGCCAAAATGCAGGACTCGGCACTTGGACTTACTAAACATTGTTAGCAAATTAAATGTGGGTTTGTGGTTTACATTAAAACTGTTCTGTGGTAAGAGCCCTTCAGCTCTTACTCTTCATGAACAAACACAAGGAACACATTTCGGTTCAAATCAACTGCATCAGAAAGACCTATTGTCTTAGAACCTTGCCAAAGAAGGGTCAATGTACCAGTACTTTCCTGTTCTGCCCTGCTTTAGGAGGCACATGAGATGCAGTCTTGGGCGGCAAAGCTCCTGCTCCTCTCTGCCAAATCCAGGTTTGACTATCATGCTGTCCTGGCACAATCAGCTGTGTTTTCTGTTGTGTCAGTTAAACTATTTTCAGTGGTGTACTGTACACATGTGCATGGGTACTTGGCTGTAAAAACTCAAGAAACCTTTCATTCCTGAGTGTTATCTTTGACCAGATCCCCTGGTCTACTTCAGCTGGGGTAAGTGTGTGTTTATTTTATCAGTAGATTTGGTGGTGTGAAAGAATTTTTAATATAATCAAAAGCAACAATGAAATCAAGCCAGTGGCAAAATACTTGTGGATTAAATAAGCTTGGGTTTCCAGTAAGAATAGATGTTAGTTCTGTATTATCATTATCATCATCACCATCATCTATTCTGCACTCTTGAATAATACATGCCATAAGGCTTTCTTGAATAAATTTGCTTGAATTAAATATTTTTTTCATTAAAAAAAGCAAAAAATCCCAAATCAACAAGCTAACAATATACCTTATATTACTATTGTTAGGTTATCTTGGTGGTTGCTTATGCCTCTTCTAAAAGTTCTCACCTTGTTTTATTTCTCAGTCTGAGCTTGCTTCAATTTTCAGTCCCTGAATCTTCTTTTATCTTTATTTATGAGGTTGATGAGCCAGCTACAATCAGATTGTTATCCAAATTAGAATTAACAGCCCATAATCAAATCACTTTTTTTTTTAAACATAATGGATTCAGACCTTTGAAAATTTTGTTGCCGGCAATGTTTTTCAAACCGTCAATCATCCTGAATCCTCTGCATTCCTTAGCTATTCTTCAATCTCTGTGGCAGCACTATCATATTCTATTATCAGTGGTTAACTGCTCCTAAACCTCTGATATAATGTCTCTACGCAAATTCGATATTTTCTGATATATGAGAGAACCATATTAGTCTGTTCACCAATGCACCCTTGAAGGAGATCAGGCAGTTGGGTAACAGTGATTGCTCCTGTCTAACTTGGTGTTACTTGTAGGGCCAGGAAGGTGCAACATTTTCTGCCCATGCATCTTGGTCTCTAACTTCTCTGTGAGGACACTATCCCATCCCTGAACCGGGTCAAACTGGATAATTATTGAAGTCACCCTACACTACAGAAGTGCTATTATCTCCAAAGCTTTCTTTCAAAGTATGAAATCTTCAAAAAAAGGGAGAGAAAATAGAAAAAAATAAAGAGGAAAGAATTAAGAAATAAATCAAGGCAGCTGAGCAAAACTTATTTATGAGGCACTTCATAAACCCACATGGGGAGTGTATAACTTCCCTGTACATTCTCTTTTATTCCTTTACACACTGCAGACTGCAGCCTGACTAGTATATTCTGGGCATGAGCTTTCATTTGAATTCATTTCTACACTTTTAAGTATTAGAAAAACCAGAGATGAGCATAAATACTTATCCTCTCATACTCTTCCCAAACATCTCACATGGAGAATTATTATGTGCACGTGTTCCCTTCTACTCTTCTAGTCCAATGCTGAATAAACAGACAAACCAACACACAAATGCAGACTAGGAGAGATATATTTTGTAATTATCTGAAATCCATTAGCATTTCCATTTCCTACACCTAAAGCTGCTGTGTTGAGATGCTGGCAGATTGAATTAGTATGCCCTTCTGTTTGGGGACGAGTCAGTTTTTAATGCCACGGCTGGTGTATGACTGCTCAGCTCCTGGGAATAACCTGCTCCAGCCACTGGGATAAGGCATGGTCTGCTTCATTCTGGTGCCTTCCACTGGCCCAGGGTTTGAAATAAAAGTCAGATATGACTGAAGAGACAGTGGAAGGCTTGAGTTTTTAGTTTTGAACACAGTTTTACCTCTTTATTTGGCTACTCATGTTTTATTGCATACTATTGCATGCAATTGTTCTGAGTTTCCAATACAAGTTGTTCCAGGCCTGATCAAAGCTCTACTCATTGGACTGTTATTATATTTGACATGGTACATTCACTATGTGAATAAAAATGAGACAAGGACTGTGAATGAAGTCACAGTTTTCCACTTTTCCAAGTGAAAATCCCAGACACCAATCTGCTTACTTTAAATTTATTCCTGATTGTACAACAGCCTGGTATTGACAGAACAGAGTATATCCTGACAGCATAATCAGCCTGGTAACACAAATAGAACCTTAAAATTTGTTAAAATTTTCTTTCATCTACTAGAATAAATTGTTAATGTTTATGTTAACCTGGAAGACTTGATCAGATTTTAGTGGTTTATGCAAAATATGACAGAACCATGCACCGTTTCAACATTTTTTTAACTTGAAGTTCGGTTCCTCCTGTCTCCTCAAATAAAGTCCAACACAGAATTTTTCTATACACAGCGTTGTAAGTTATGCTGTAGGAAATGGCCATCTGCTATAGATTTCAAGAGTGTGCAGCCATTAACTGAGATGCAGTGTGCTGTGATTTTTGTCTGTATGTTCTTAAAGTCATCTTCTCCGTGTTAGTATGGAGGGCACAAACAGAGACCAGTAAGTGTGACCAATCTGTTGCTCCATCTTGTGTATTGGCATAAATTGGGCTGCAAAAAGGTCAGATTAGTCAAGAAAGATGTCACCCTGGAAATGAGCTGTGGCAGAGCTTTGTGTGCTTGGGAACTCAACAAATCAAAACCTGATGTATTATGGAGCTTTGGCAATTGCAGTGTTATGAAGCCTTTAAGTGCAGAATTCTCAAATCATAAATTGGAAGCTATGCTCTTAAATAATCTATAAATCTATTTTCACCCCTTGCATCCTTTGTTGGGCCAAAACCTTGGCTGTTAAAGGCTCACAGAAAGTTACTGGATGTTTTGTATGAGTCAAATAGGATTCTGGTCCCAATGCCTAAAACCGTATATCATTACTAAATCCAGGATCTATTAAATTCTGTGACTGTTGTTTTGAAGGAAAACAATAAATTCATTACTGCATCTGTATCTGTATGTAGAAATCAATATTATTTAAAAATTTCAATAACTTTCTATTAAAAAATATACAAGGAGATTAAATATCTGTATATCTCTGACAAAATTGAAAAATATATGCTATTAATGCTGCAGAATTACATGTGAAAAATTACTAGAGACATGCTGTATTACAATTAGGTATTAGAATTAGTACAATCCATGATCCTGTATGCATAGAGAAGGAAGTAGTAAATCAGTCACAGCAGTGGTTGGGAAAATTTCAGCTTGCTTTAGTAGAATAAAATTTGTGCGTGATTTACCCAGAAACTGGGAATTATAGAAGAAGTTAATACTAGCACTTTAATACTAGTGCTGTAAGGCTCAAGCAGCAGAAGACAGTAAGCACTGCATAATCAGAATGCTTTTTCTTGAAGAAAACTTCCTCCAAGATGTGAACAGAAGTTTTGGAGGGGAGAATACTCTCGGTATTATACATCAACCGTGTTTTGGCAGGAAATCTTCAGTAAGGTATATTTTAAGTGAGGGTATATTTTAAGTGAGGGAAGTCAAAATATTTTGGAAGTGTTAAAGGAGATGACTACAGTAATGTGTATTATAAATGAAGATGATGCAGAACAAAGAAAGAATAAGGATAAGTGAGTGAAAAAAGCGCCAGGTTGTGTTATCCGTGACAGGTGAGTACCATGTAGGATAGAGGCCCCTGCCTTCTGGAGGGCTGCATGTCACTGGTTGATCAGCCTGCAAGAAGCCATTGACATGGGCCTTGACAAACTGCATTTTCTTGAACAAAAGGAAATCTGATTACTGCTCAGTGTGGACTGAATTCATGTCTGGAGGAGTTAGAGGACAGGCTGGTAGGAGAAGCACAGCCTTGAAGGGAAGGTTGACATCAGCATCTGTCATCTCCCCTGTAGCTTTAAGAGAATGACTGATGAATGTGCCTGTCCATTTTAGGTGGAAGGAAAGTTCCTATGCTCAGTCAGAAAGGAAAGAATAATGTACATGGCATAATACTGGAAAGAACTAGTACATTAAGCTTTGGAATTGGCAGCAAGGCATTGTATTGAATCTGTCAAATGAGATGGTACAGCAGTGAGAACAGAATTATGGTCATGATATTTGAGAGAATAAAAAAATGTAATCTTGAAAACTAGATATATGTCAGTTTGACCTAAGTATAATGAAAACCTTTTGGAGAAATTTGGAAGAGAAGAATAATTAAGACATGGAGATAAATGGAAAATGGGATTAAATGCAGTATCGGTTTATGAAATCAGATGAGTCCGAACTAATTTGCCATATTTCATCTAAGATGTGCTTAATTTTCTAGAAAGAAAAAAAAAATAGTGCATCTCCTCTGTTAGAATTTCTGCAGAATGTTTGAAGTTTCTAGGTCAGCTAGGAAACTTAATACATGCCCAGCCTCTTCTTTAAATACGTATTTCTGGGAAGAGTGAAAATCAGATCAGAGGTGTTTAGGGCTATGCACAACATTTTAAGAGCAGACTATAGTTAAAAGCCAGTTTGAGAACAAAATTTTAACTGATTATTCATTAATCTTGAACTTAGTACTTATTCTTATTTAATTACATTAAGGTACATAATGCTGCATAATGTTAGAAGCCTTATTAAAATAAAGCTACATAATATATTTTTCTTTTGTTCCTATCTGATAAGCTATTTAATGAAACTAGAGTGGTTTCATATTAATTTCCTTGACAAAATCATGTTGGTCATTGTTTATCATTTAATTATCTTTTGGACATTCACAAAATGAACTTTTAATAAGTTTTCCAATGTATTTCAAGACTTGTAACTAGGATGATTAGATCTGTATTTTACTGAGTCTTCTTTTCTCTACTTTAAATTTGAAATAGAGAATGTGGTAGTCCTTTTCCGGTCCTCAAGTTATTATCTGTCTCTCACAGCTTTAAAAGATAGTAATCAGAACTTATTTTGTCTATATCCTTAATCATCCAAGGAGGAATTACATCTAGCCATGCCTACCTGAATACATCTGTGTCAGCTAATTATTCTGTAAACTCTTTTTCTTAGCCTGACTTGTATTCTATTTCCTTGAAAAAATACTGTAGTTATGTTCATTATTTTTTTTTCTAATGGCCAGAGAAGAGTAAGCATTAAAGTGCTACTCTTTGAATCACCTGCATTCTTCCAATTTAATGTGTAATTCCAATGTGATGTGTGATTTCATATGCAATTTGCTATATATATATATCCTCTTCATGATCTAGCTTTAAAAGCAACTGCTATGCTCTCCTGTGGCTTTTCAGGTTTCAGTAGTTACAACAAATAATGTCCCCTGAATATTAAACTTTATATATAACTATGATTTTTTATATCCTCAAATTAGGCAGTTTCTTCTACAATTATGCTACCTGACTGGCATTATGTGGGTATTTGCATTTATTTGAATTTGGCAAGTATTTCATAAACATGTATTTTCCCTATGGCAAATATGAAGAGGCAGGGAGAAATTGACTTATCTTTGTTTCTTTGTCAGGGCCATATCTCCTCTGGATTTGCTTGGCAGATAATTTGGCATTTTTGAATGCTACTGGAGTCTCCCTCATTGCATCCTCTGATGCAGCATGAACTGGCAGCTTACTCTACAAATTTGAATTTCTCTGTTGTAGCCAGCTCCACAAGATTACTGATGCTAAGGTAAATTATCTCAAAAGCGGTTTTCTAAATACAATTATTTTATATCAATTCCAACTCCATTTTTTCTCCTGGGATTTGTATCATGAGCTTTCCTTCTTTATTTTGTGAATTTTCAAGGGCATTATTTCTGTGCATAATGTCTTTTAGAAATTAATCTTGGCTTTCAGCATCCTTGATGTTGATTTATCCTAGGTGACGATCATGGAGAGTTTGGAGGCACTGCATGTGCCACATGTAAAGCTTTCAGTTTATCCAGCTGAGTGTAGTTCAGTAAGTCATCATTTCCCACCATTTAACATCCTGTGGCTGTACTATTAAACTCCTATTTTCACATTATTTGCAAATCACACTGCTACTTGAAAATGTTGAAAAATGCAGATGATGTTCTCACACCTGTGTGTCTCTCCTACCTAGATACCTTCACTGCATCTGTGACAACTACGGAAATTCTATTTGTACTTCGATTTCTTAACAAAGTCTTGTACCAGCAGACTAAGCAGGCAATGCCTGCAATTTACATTAATTTAAAACAGACATCTGAAAAACACTGATGATGGAATAATATCAGACTTGCAAATGTAAATATTCAACAACTAACAATGGAACAGGAATAAATTTCAACCTTTTACAAATGAGATGTCACTGCCTGCATATAAAACCAGAGTGTATATGCAGAACAGGCACCAAAATGAGTGATTTATATCATAGTGACTTTAAGCACCATTTAAACCAACAAGGATTAATTTAAATAATGTTTACCCTTTTCTCAAAGATATTCTGCAAAATAGTCTGTTCTAATTAGCCGAAATAATTTTGATAAATTTCATGAAGTTATTTTCTCAGTGAAAAATGTACATCTGCTACATGTTTGAGTTGTAATAAAACTACATACTTTCATTGTGCTGCTTAGTACTTATAGTTTTATTACACTGGAAATCAAGGAATGGTAAATTCATTATTTAGTGGATAATTTTTCTTTTTAATTATTATTTGTGTGAAATTGCATTTGAGTGGAAATTCAGTTTAGTTGATGCCCAGTTAAAGATTAATGGTATTTTGATATTGTTTATTTGGAACTTAAAACTATAATAAATGCATTAAAGGGCTCCTCAAAACAAGCTTTAATGATAATTAAATGAAAATATTAATCATCATGAGTCGTAGGTTGTTTTTTTCTCACCATGTTCTTCAAATTTTTAAAATGGGTAAATCTCACCATTTCACACCTCTTCATTCATTTACAAACTTAAACTGGAAAATGAAGTTTTGTCCTTTTTCAATATGCTCTGGTTTTCCCAGCTTTGCTACAGCTCAGCATTAAACTAAAGTAGTGAATTAAACTGAGATGAAACATTTTCTTGTGCATCTCCATGAAACACAACTGTTGTCAAAAATTAGCTCAAGAGAACATGGTGTTTGTTTTTTAACAGATAAATCCTAGCTCTTCATGCTCTGATTGGTTTTTAAACTGTGATGGAAAACCTGCTCTGCTTAATAGAATATAGAAGATGTTAAAGGGCTATTAAAGAGTCAGAATTTAAATGGCATTTTCTTTTAAAGGTAAAAATATTAAATTTACACTGGACAATATACATCTTCTAAGGTGAGTCTTTATCTGTACTGATCTGGTACAAAGGAGCAGGCACATGCTGTGCATGTGTGTGTAAATAAACCCTGGGTGCTTATGCTTCTATGGTATAATCTAAAATTAATTCTGTTTAATGGTTACTACATTCCTTAAACAGCAGCTTCTTCATTGGATTTGCCCAATCAGCTGAAAACAGTGTAGGAATTTTGCCAGAATGCCAAATGATCAAAGAAAACCTGTGATGTTTATCTTATATCACTTAGCCTACCTTATCTCACAGAAACCACTGGTAAGGGAATGTGAGATCATGCTTTAAGGAAGATGGAAGTTGTCTGATGGGATATGAGGGTGCAGGAGTGGCCCCTAATCGAGACATGGAGAGCAAGGGAAATCAGTTGTAGCAAAGGGAGGGGAAGACAGTCACTGATTTGTGGGAGGGTAGACAGTCATGGAGAATAGAACTGTAGTTAGGAAAAGCAAATACACAAACAGATGCAGATAATAGCAGTGGGAAGGGATAGACAGGGAACATGTGTTTTGGGGGTTAGGAGATAAAAGGAGATCCTACAGGAGGCAGTGGACTTCATCTGTGGAGTCAATTGAGTATGGGACTTGCAAAATTATTTATAAGTTTGGGTAAGAAAAATAGTTATTTTCAACATATGGATATCACTGATTTTCACCTAAATTTGAGATGACTGGAGTGCAGCTTTCTGTATCTTAAGATCATTATCTAGGCTCCTTTTATGGTCATGGGAAGCAAACAAATGTTTTGGTTTCTTTTTGTAGGCATGCACAAATTCTTTTTGTGCATGCCTACAATTATCATCTGTTGCATGCTGAAAATATTTTTCTGTTGATCAAAATAGAAGTCCAGTCAACTAACTCAGGTACAAAATGTAGACACAATGTAGACATCTAAAGTTAAACAAAATGGATCTCATGCCCTTTTGATAAGACTTCCATGGGTAGGGATGGATTCCAAAATCTTTTTGGTCAAATTGTCCAATCCCTTGTATTATTGTTTTGTTATTGATGTTGAGCATGGATGAAGAATGATTCTTTTTCATTGATTAAATTATTGTTGAGCAGTCCATCCTTCTCCTTACTCTCTGTGATCAATGTGATTTAGTAGATCTGTGTCACATCTCTCACTCATATGTTTTTCTAACTGAAGAGTAAATGGGTGAGTTGTGAATTTATACAGCAGTAAAGAGGTGCTTTCTTTGTTAGCTAATTCTTGCCCAACATGCTCCTATCATGTGCTCAATTTAAGGTTTGTTTTTTTTAAACACTGACCAGCCTAGAGCTGGTATTATTTTAGAACCAACCATCATACCGAAAGTTCTTGCTCCTAAGCAGTAAAAGCCAGCTCAGAATAAACCACTTTGTCTGAAGGTACAGTTGGCTTCTTACAGGATCACTTTACTCACTTTACTTTGTCTACACTAAATCTCATCTGACATTTTATTGCCCAATCTGTCTTGTCAGTTCTTCTGCAACACTTCACAGTTGGCTCTCATCTTACTATTTGTAATAACTTGGAACCATCAGCAAACCTTATCATCGATTACTGTCTTCTCTAGGTCATTTATGAATACATTAACCAGCAGAGGTCTCAGAACAGATCCTTACAGAAACCGCTGCTGACATCCTTGATATGTAAGAACTATTTATTTGCTCCTTTTCTAAGTTTTCTACATTTCATCAAATGATTTTTACATGACTTTCTTTCTTAAGTCATTGCTCAGTTTCCTTTAAAATGTCTTTGGAAATCAGGTCAGATTAAACCAGTCAAATAATTATTATTCTCATAATTGTTTTTAGTCCTTTAGAATCCTCTGAGACACTTGTAAAAGCAGGGCTTGCCCCTAAAGAAACAATGTTGAATTTTTAATCTAGCAGTATTTATCCACAGATCTAGTAATGTATTTTTTCTGTTATACCACAGTCTTTTCCACAGTTATTTTGGTTTCAAACAGATTCTCTGAGAATACCTTTGACCCTTTTCTCTTTACTCCCAAGGAAAGATTTTTATGTAAGGATGCCTCAATTTTTTACTAAAGTTAATGTCTTTTTGAAGAATTAATCTACCTTCTTCAGTGGACTTGTGTTTCCTGAGCTCTCCTTTATACTTTGGGTTTCTTTTTTAAAATATCACTGCAAATTCTGGAACTCCTCCACCATTTATTTTAAAAATTCCCTCCAAGCATTTTGATTTTAAAAGCCAGCTGCTTTTTTTTTCCCTTAGGGTTCACCTCTCCTCTCCAAATCACCTTTATTCACAATGAACCTGGAGCATTTTTTTTCCATTACAGAACCATAAAATTGTCAAGGTTGAAAAAAACTCCAAGACCGTTGAGTTGAACAGTCAATCCAGCCCTGCCATGTCCTCATTAAACCATGTCCCTAAGTGCAAATCCACACACCTTTTGAAGGCTTCTAGTGATGGTAATTTTGTCACCTCTCCTGGCAGCCTATTCCAATGTCAGACCACCCTTTTAGTGCAGAACACTTTGCTAACATCCAACCTAAACCTCCCCCTGTGCAACTTGAGGCAGTTTCTCTCATCCTGCCACTAATACCTGAGAGAAGAGCCCAACCTCCACCTGGCTACAACCTCCTTTTGGGTAGTACTGGAGAGCAATAAGGTCTCCCCCAGCCTCCTTTTCTCCAGCCTGAACATTCCCAGCTTTCTCAGCTGCTCCTCCTCAGACTTGTGCTCCAGACCCTTCCCCAGCTTCATGGCCACCATTCATCTTTAGACATGCGGAAATATATCAAGAAGCATTTCTTTGTCTGTTGGGGCTGTAGTTCCTTATGATGTCTACCACACCTGTGATGACCAAAAGTATTGCTATACTCATCCTTGAAGCAGAAAATGGAGCAAATCTTTTTGCCTGATGATTTCATCTTCTACTCTTACCAACATTTTCCCCTTTTCCAGTTTGAATTCCTAATTTCAGAGGAGCATCCTTAGTGCTGGATGTTACACTGATATTATCTGATGGGCAAAACATGTCACTTGTAATTTTTTTACCTTTTCCATCTTCTGTGATTTTTCTGAATTTCTTCATGAACAGTTCCATCTCATTAGGTAGGACTTGTGCCCCTTTCAAGACTAGATGGCTCCAACATGTCCGTGAAAGCTGATTAATTTTTCTGCCTCTCTCAGTTCCTATTATTCAGCCTTCCAAGTCTCATGGGCTTGAATTCTGTCTCTGAAGTTTTCATGCTGCTGATAAAATTGCTGTGTGACATTTCCCCATAGGTCAGGTACTCAGCATTTGGCATGTCAGAGGGTAAAATGAGAAACTTTTTCCCTTTTGGCTTAGTTTCCCCTTCATTTCTTCTCCACAAAATGCAAAGGTGACTTCCAAAGCAATTTTGGATGTCAACATGACTTACCTCCCATTGTACTTAATATGAAAGCCACAAAGCATGAACAAGCACTGCCACAGTAAGTGCTGTAGTAAATATATGAGTAGATATATATTTATAAAGTAGCAAGAGGGAAAATAATTTCTTAAGGTTTATGTATTATATTTAATCACAGAATCATATAAGCCCCTTTAGAGATGGAAAAAAATATAATCTTGCTTTAGCTGAATTTTTAAATATGTCCTCAATTTGTGAAAAAAAATTAAAACTTCTCATCTCATATAAATTCTTAAAATTCCAAGAAAATTCAAGATCACGTAAGAGTTTTCCATATGTATTCTCCAAAAAGAAAGATTAAAAAAAATTTTAGTCAATCTCTGTGCAGAAAATAGAATGAGGCTGTTTTGTACGTCATGCTCTGAGACTGACATTTAACACAAATTCCTTCAGTGGTTCTTTCATCTTGTAACAACTAACAGAATACCAAAGGAAGATCAGACTATCCTGAAAACTGCATCATCAGACTACTATTCATAAAGAAGAGCATGGAGACATTAAAAAAATACTACTTAATGTAGAAGATGTTCAATACTGAAACTGCAGCACCTCTAGAAGGTATAAACCCAAATAATCTATTTAAGGTGGTATAAACAACTCTACAGCAGGGTTCTAGGACTAGAGGCTCCTGTAGACTGTAGGTTTGTTCAAAGCAAGCACTAAACCCCAGAACTGTTATTTTCTGTCTGAAAACTCAGTTTTCATGTGAGACAGAGAATCACAAGTGAGACTCAGTGCTTCTGTTTACAAAATAACCAAAATTTCAAACCCACAATTGTTCAGCAAGATACATTTCTTGGCATTCAGATCCTGGTTTTAATCCCACAGACCTTGATTTTGAAGTCTAAGCCAATCTGAAATAAGGCCAAATATCCAATATAATTTTTTAATGTTTCATATGAAGAGAGTCAATTTATGTTTTACGTGTACTATTTATGAAGAAAAAAAAGTCCTCTTTTTTATGCAGTTTTAGACCTTGAAAATACTGCCCTGCTGTGTGTTGGCATTGGATGGATTTTGTTATTGCACATGATTTTTTCCCTAGACTGGTTAATTTAAGAAAAACTATATGACTTTTTACAAATGTATATAAGCAGTCTAAAGCAGGAGTGAGTCAAAAATCTACTATGTAAGAATTATCTTAATACAAATGAAAGCTGCTCTTATGAGGTATCATGGATAGATCTGTTATATTTGAAATTATACAATTAAAACTGGAGTCTTGCTGTGAAATAGCTGCTGAAGGGAGCCATGAATAAGGAGAGGCTTATAGAGCATTCCAATCACTTCCTATGGCAGGGATTTACAACTCCAGTTTTACCTGGATACCTGAACATGAATCTCAAATAGCAGAAGCACTGCTATCCTTCCTTACTGCATATTTAAAGGTTGTTCCACACACTGTTTTACAAGCACAAATTCATCAGTTCAATTTTCTCATAATTAACCTCCCTAGCAGCTGCTTTGTGGGAATTTTCACAGAATCACAGACTGGCTGAGGTTGGAAGGGTCCAAACCCCTGCTCAGTAGGGCTGCCTAGACCCAGCTAACCAGGATCTTGTCCAGATGTCTTTTATCTCCACAACCACTCTGAGTGACCTGTTCTACCTGAAGATTCTGCCTGAGATTTTCTACCTAGAGTTATTTCTTGATAATCTGAGATTAATTTTGCTTGTTTGTTTGTAAAAAAGTACATCCCTTGAGATGTCAGAATGTGTCTTGGGCTGCAACAAAAGCAGTGTGGGCAGCAGATCAGGACAGATGATTCTGTGCCTCTGCCCTGCTCTTGTGAGATCCCGCCTGGAGAATGGCACCCAGATCTGGAGTCTCCAGCATAGGAAGGACATGGGCCTGTTGCAATGAGTCCAGAGGAGGGCACCAAGGTAACTTGGATACATCTTTTATGAGAAAAGGCTAAGAAAATTGGATTTGTTCAGCCTGGAAAAGAGAAGGCTTCAAGGCAAACTATTTTTGGCCTTCTAGTGCCTAAAGGCAGCCTACAAGAAAAATTGAGAGGGACTTTTTACAAGAGCAGGTAGTGATAGGACAAGGGGGAACGACTTCAAACTGGAATAGAGTAGATTTAGATTAGATATTAGAAAAAAAAATCTTTACTCTGAGGTTGTGGTTACTCTATTCCTATTCAAGGCCAGGTTGGATGGGGCTCTGAGCAACCTGGCCTTGTGGAAGTGTCCCTGCCCATGAGAGGTGAGTTAGAGCTAGAGGACCTTTAAGGTCCCATCCAACTCAAACCACTCTATGCTTTTATGAGTCTGTGTCACTGTTATGATGGGAATGAACATGAAACAGAGAAGGGATCCTTTGGTCCTACATGGTTGCAGACCAGAACTCCCTCGTAGCAGCCCAGCCTGAAGCAGGTGTGCAAGTTTGGTACCTGCAGTGGTGACTGGAAGAGAAGAGCACAAGGTGAGCTGAGGACACCGCTTAAGTGCATGGGAATTAGGCAATACATGACAACAGATCCCACAGAGGCATCCATTGCGGCCTTGCTGGAATAACCTGACTTCTGTAGCAAGAAGTGTCTGATTTTCAAGCAGTATTCATGACCACTATTTTACTCTCCCTTTCTTCATTAAAATGCTTTACTATGGGCCAAGCGACAGAGGACTAACAAGCAATCAGGAGGCAGCTATACAATTTTGGTCAACTGTCCTTTGGTAACTGGCAGTGTTTCTCTAAGATACTCTAACACAGTGACACAGACTTCCCTGCACCTGTGTTGGCAGGGAAAGTTTGCATAGACCTGTTTTCTAAGTGTATGTTAGTTACCAAAGGCTCTGCTAAAAGAATGCTTCACTGAACAAATTTTGTTTAAAATGTGTGTGATTTATCTAAATTATAAACTGTGGGTGTGACTCAGCTTACTCTGTGTAGGCTTATTTGATCTAGTCACTCCTGGCTCCCTTTGCAGTCAATAAAGAGAAACAGGCACTTTTGGATCATAACAAATATACGCTTAAAGTAGATGCCATTTATGGCCTAATAAAGAAAAGCCTGTAATTAGCTGTAGGAAGAGTTGAGTCTGACTGTTTTAAGTGTACATATGTAAAGTCAGGTGAGATGATTCCCACCCTGAGACACTGTTGTGCCAGCATGGCTCTTTCCTCACTTCAGTCACAAATATGAGAGGCACAACTCAACAAAGGAAATATGTGATTGACACTTTTACTATTCGTGGTGCAAAGCTATAGATTTGAAGTGTGTCATTTGTTAAAGGAGGTCACTCAGTGACTAAGGACAGACCTGTAAGAGCAGAATAAATATATAATTTGATAGATACCATGCTAAGCAATGTCCATTATTTTTACATGACTGTCCACTGTTACACATCAATACTATTAAGCTGAATTTCCCTTACTTTGAGTTTATTCTACTCTCACAGCATTCTTTCACATGTGTAGCTGCATGGTTTGCAGTGAAGTTACTCCCGGCTTAGTCGGTGTACATGGCAGTGTCATTAGTCTTCTATTGTAATTTGCTTCTGTTCAATCTATTTTTTCTTAGTAAAAAAAGATTTCCTGTCAGTTCCTACAATGCAGTTTTGTGCTGTGCTTTGCATAGTGATTTTAGCATTATTATTTCCAATGGAACATTGTCACTCAGACTTAATTTCCTTATTGAAAATTTACATTACCCTTTTGACCTCCTAAATATCTTCTAATAATTAAAAATCCTATGCTTTTGCTCTTGAATCTTTATCTTCATCTGTTTCCCTTCTTTGCCGTTCTCCAGGCTGTGCTCTGGGAAGTGACATGTCTGACTCAGATACCAGGTACTATGGAGACTCAGATATTATGATAATGAGCATGATAGGTACATTAGACTCCAAGAAGGACTTCAGGGTCATCACAGATAATTACCTTAACATGAGATGCCTGCAGTGCTGTGACTAAAAGGGATAATGTGAACTTCAGAATTCCATTAAGGGGAAGTTGCACCAAGCAGAGGTAGGAAAATAATCAGAAATTTGTGTGTGTGTGCATCTTTGCCTGAAGCATTGCTTATGGGGCACAGCTGGAGGCAGATCATCAGCACAGCTCTGTCAGTGCTCTAGTGATTTGCAGGGAATCCATGTTCTTAGATGTGCTGCAAGTGTAAAGCAATCACACATTCATGATCAAGGTGTTTATCAGAGTTTGGAAGAACATTTTTGCTTGGCTTGGACAGGTTAGTTTAGACGGTAGCTTGGGGTTTTTTGTTTGGTTTTTTTTTTTAAATTTGGCTCTTGCAGTATGAGAGAAAGGATATATGAGACAAGTTGTATTTTCCCTTCTCAGTGTCTTGATTCTAACCAGCTCTCAGACTGGCGCTACACTGATCTTTTCTCCTCCCCTTGTTTACACTCACAAGACTGAGGGACTGAGACCTTATAGGTGGCCTTATTATTTCTTCTCTTTTTCATTGATACATCCATGCTGGAGGCAGGTGTGCTCTGCATCATAGCCTTAATCCCCATGTGGTGGTTACCAGCATTCATACTTCCCTCAGTTTTCTCTGGAAGCAAACCCATTGGGAGGACAGAAAGGCATCCTGTGCATCTTGATAGATTTCCTGCATAAGCAGCCTGGGGAGAAGGGTGCTGCAGCAGGGATTCTGATGGTTTCTAGGGAAAATTTACATTTAACCTGCTACTTCTAGTGTGTAAACTGCTCGAGTGACTGTTAAGAGAGGATCCCTAAGAGCTTGACCTTCTGTTTCTGTAAAAGTGTTACAAGAAAAATGATGTTCCTGAAAGAAAAAATTGTTTACTTTTTGCTGGTAATGTGTGTGTTCGCCCAAAGCCCTAATATCATGCCTGTCATTGTGCATACAGGCAGCACCAGAAGAAAAGCATGTTGAGGAAAGCATGTTTGAATTTAAGCTGCAGTGCTGGACGATTCAACAATATTCTAGATAAACTTTTGGCCGAAAAACAGCTTTGCACTATCACTGTCTTTAGTGCTCAGTATTTGCCTCTTTAGTACAGAGAGGATGAATACAGTATTTGTTTTTGCAGAACAGAGCACTGCCTTAATGGCACCCATGAAATCAATCAAAAACTTCCCAAGTTCCCTGAGATTTCCAGTCCCATAGAGAAACAGAAAGAATGCTTATAGCCTCTGGTGTAAAAGCTTTTGGAAATTATAAGATATTTCTTTGAACTTACGTCTGAACTTCCTTAAAACTAATTTAATCACAGAGGAAAGTTTTTATATTAAGTTTGCAAGTAAGGGCTGGAGAAAGAACCTGCCTAATATGTGACCTCAAAGATTAACACTGTAGCATTATCATGAGATCACAGGGTAGAAAAAAATCAGATTAATGTTTTAAATGGCATGTCAGACTAACACTAAGGACTTTAACAAATGAAACTTTCTTGTTAACAAACTGACATTATTGTATTTAAAGGTCAGCTGACAAAAGGGTAGGATTCCCAGGCAATCTCTCTCAGGCTGCAAGCAGGATCTCCTTGGGGAGACACTGACCTTTTCCAGGGGAGGAGCTATCAAGGCTGATAAAAGTCAGTCTTTTCCAAAAGAAATATAACAATAATTATGCACTGAACTAGGAGTGGACTTCTAATAGCTGCATGGTTATTCTAGGGCAGAAGAGACACCATGGAATTCATTGGTTCCTTTCTTCTGCATGTTTTCCATGGTGACTGCGTGCAGTGGGCTGATGGGTGCACTGATTGTATAGAATCAGCTTGCTGCAGTTCAAATGAGAAATGGTTTTTCCATGGAGGCTGGCTGAAAAGTTCTTTCCAGGTATTCTTGGAATATTTTGGAATTCTTCCATTTGGGGAGTTTTTGATGACGTTATCCTCATTCATGACAACTGATTCTCTTGAAGCTTTATTGACTTCAGTAAATCAAATGATTTCTGCATCAGCTGAGAAATGAGTCTTGTTGCTTGAAAGAATGTTAATATGAAATTTGCTTTTGCAGCCTCCATTTGGGCAGATCTGTTAATGCAAGTTAGCTGAATGATTGCAAGCTCCTTGAACCAAACATATTTTCTGGGGTGCCACACTAAGCTTGACACAGCTAAAGGCAGATTTACTGAACACCCACAGGACACTACCTTAGGTCCATCTTGCATGTTACAACATTCTTGTACCCAGATGTGCAGTGACCACAAATTCAGAGTAACTACATCTGATAAAAGGGTAATACAGAGCAGTATCCAAAAAGGGATTGCTCATGTACAGTGTTCATTAATATAAACTTTCAGTGCAGAATTACATCCATGGTGCCAGTTATATCTTGGGTCTTGTGTTTGTCAGAGTTGATATTTACACAAATTGTCAGTGCATATGTCATGTAGCAAGGCTCATTAAAAAATTTCAGTTTAATTAATTAAAAATAAGATATAAAAGAATGCTGAAAAATATTTTAAAACAAAGTTTTAGAAGTGAGAGGTTATTTATGTTTCCTCAGTGCCTTTCTACTAAGGTAGCTGATGTAGAACATTACAGAGCATACTAGGCTGCCCTACATCATCATTATGGAAAAATTCCAATCATTCTCAGGGTATGTACTCTAATTCAATTGTAAATTACTGGATTTGACACTTGTGGGAAATTCTGTAACCTGAGCCATGCAGGAAGGAATAAATGTTCATAATAATCTTTTGCCTTCAAATTCATGAATCTATTTTCATTGAAGACCATTTTTTCTCTGTTAGGGATACATCTTTGAGTCTATAATTCTGCAGGGGTAAGTAGCACTGCAGTGAGATTTTATCTTTTCTTCTAGCCACTGCAGACCTGCAGTTAAATGAAAACAGAGCAGAAATCCACTGAGCTACATATGAGAAAAAATAGTTCCAGTGATAGAAAAATGAGGGCCTCAGGTTTAAAAGAGCCTGTAATTTGACCACTTAAATTATTAATTAAGATGTATACTGAGACACAAAAGCTTGAGACGAGTTCTTAGTGTACAGCACCCAGAAACTTGTCACCCATATCATTTATGCTGCCAGACTGGAGAGCCTCAGTGCCTGCATGGAACTCACAACTGGTGAGGTTCTGTTTTGTCTGATAAATGACACTGCCCATGTTTAGGGACTCTTTGAGGCTGTTTTGGCATTTAGATTCATGGAACAACTTTAGTGACAAATGAGTGGCTGGAGGCTGCTGCATTAACCCAGAGTCTCTGAGCAGCATTAACAGTCCTGGGAAGACAACTGCACCCTGGTGATTTACCTGAGCCAGACCTATCTCTTTGTTAGGCTAGGACTGCTGGAAATTTAATTCCTGTGTTGTCAGTTATATGTTCAAACCTATTTCCTGCCTGAGTCTGTGCTTGTCCTGTTAGCATTATCCATGAGTTTCGTTTCCTGACACCTCTGCTCATCCAACACAGAACTCATTTCGTCCAGGCTCTTGTTGCTGATCCAAACATATTTAAATCACTTTTTGCCACTCATGCTGTACTAGAAATGGAGGCTATATCATCTGCCTTATAGTCATTGACAGGGACTTCTTACTTAGTTCAGGAATCTGGTGCAAATTACTCTGAGCTCTGACCTAGCTGTCAATAAAGCCATCCGTCTGAAACTCCTACCAGATTCAAAGGGAGTGAAAGTGTCCAGCAGCTACTAAAAATTATTTGAGACAAACTTGCTTACTAGTTCTCTTTCTCCCCTACATTTCCCTTTTTACTAAAATTATTTATCTTTTCTGGTTGATCCCATTTCCCTAATCATTGAACAGGACCCTTCCTCTATGGCATGTCTACTGTATGACAGAGAACTCCTTGTTCTTTAATTTGATTGTCTTGCTACTTTAAGATGGCTTATCTATTTGGTTCTATTGTGCATCCCCTGGAACATTCAGGGGCTCCTGTTTGTGTCAATGGAAATATTCATCTGAATATTATGTTCAATAGGGGACCTGCTATGCAAGAAAAAAGATCTACTTGTAGAAGCTGTCACAAGAGATTTGCTGGCTTCACAGGCTGTAGACATACATTGGTGCACTTGCACAGCTTATTCCTGGCCTGTGTGGGGCTAGGTGGTCATTAAAGAATAGAGTGCTGCCTTTAGGCAAGGCTGTATTTATTCTCATCATGGTTAAACACGGATTTTATATAAAGGTATCTGCAACACCATTATTCAGGCTGCTTGTTGCATAACATTTATTGCATGACAATTCCCAATATCCAGCTGGGGCTCTCACATTCACAAGAATTCCCACCTTTCTGGTGAGTAATGGAAAATCGAGTTACTGTCATTCTTCTACTTCTTCTATTCACCTATTTGGAAACAAATGCACCCAAGGTATGTTCCCATAGCAGGTTTACCTCTTCTCCCTTTTTGCAGAATAGTGAATCATGATTCTCTTACAAACCTGCATGACTTCAGGTGAGGCAGCCTGAGGAGAGAACTTCAGGCAAAAAGAAGTGCATAGGTCTGTGCCACTAAATTGAATGAAAGATTTACAATTGATTTCAGTAAATACAGAAAATCACTCCTAGATTCTTTTTGAATCCTTTAACAGAACTGCCTCATGTCTCTCCTTTTATACATTACAGCTGTATCAGTGCTGCTTCAAATGCCACAATTGGTTTAAAATAAATAATATATAAATTTTGCTCAAAAAATCTATGTGCTTCATATATGGTAACTGGGAGTTACTACTAAAGTTGATGTATTCACAAGCCAGGGCAACCCCCTAATTTGTATATATTCTCTCCTAGATTTACAAGGGCAAAATAAGTCCATCATTGTTTAAAAATTCATAACATTTCAAGTAGTTGCTAGACTTTTCCCATTTTTTTCTGTAAAAGCTGCAGAAACCAAGTCTTAAAGTTTATGCTTGAGTTTTTGTTCTTGCTGTGGAGACAATTCTACTAAATTACATCAGCAAGCTGCTCCCACATATTCAAAATGTTTACAGTAAGCTCAACCAATTTTGCTTAAGGGTCTAAAACTACTTCTCTTTTTGAGAACAAATTAGGGCACAATTCCAGAAAATGGAATTTTTTTACTTATAACTGTGTACATTTAAATACATGGATGATTCACTAAACAAGAGACCTTTCATGCTTAGCTACTACTATTATTTTCTTTAGAAGTGTGTTTTTGTTTGCTCTAGCTGTTGCAAACATAAAGCTGTATGTCTAGAAAATATTTCCTCTGCATGGGAAAAGAGATCTTTTCAGTTGAGTTCCTAATTGGCTTCATTTGTGCAACCAGAATATTTTGACAAGGGCATGTGTTCTTTCTCTTCTACTCTGTTCTAGTCTACTCTGCCCTTTCCTCCTCTTCTCTACCTCCATCATAATTTATTAACTCCTTAATCTGGAAATGATTAAATGTTGAAATAAGAAAGAAAAGTGGATTTGTTTGTTTGGAATTTTGTTTGTTTGTTTTTGTTGGGTTTTTTTAATTTTGTTTTGGTTTGCTTTGGTTTTGTTGGGTTTTTTTTGAGATTTTTGTTTTGTTTTGTGTTGTTCCACAAGTGTTTCCTCTGCTAATCTGTTGAACGTGGTCAGAGATTGAACAAAAACCTCCAGAATAACTGGGAATGGTTCAGCAGCCACAATTAAAGCATTTAAAATTTAAAAATCATTTCAGATAATTTGAGAATTTGGAGACCTCCTACACTGAAAACATGGTTCCATAAATATTATTGATATCAGAATGCAAATAAGTATCTTACTTTATTGTCCATCTGTTAGACTTGAGTGAATCTGTTTGCTGAAGTCTGGATCCATGTGCTTAGGCTATTGCCCTGATACAAGTTCTGTTCTTATCAGGTTCTTTGGAGCAAGGAGATGTATCAATAACACTTCTTCCTTTTTCTGATTAGCCACTGCTACAGAGTGATAAATCTTGTCATGATCAGCAAAAATGCCTTAGCTGTTCCCCAGTCTGAGACAGAAGTTGTCAATAAAGGTAGGACTAATAGTCTCATCCAAAATTTGATTAAGTTGCCACAGAGCTTTTTTTTTTAATAACTAAGTCTTTAACTACTTCAAATATGAGGCTGCAGGTGAATGATTTTGCTTCTTATAGCATGCAGTGGTTCACTGCAAGGTTGCAGTGGTTTTTACAATTTGAGCAAGGGCAGGTGCAGGATTGCTTTAGATTACTTGAGGTTGGGATGACACTGATTTGCATAGCTTCAGGGCTGTTAGAATCCTTTGGGAAGTGAAAGTAATTTTCTTTTATTTACTCTCATTTCTACAGTTCTTTCTGTCATTTATTCTCAATGGGTCAGCCTTTCCCTTTTCTAATATTTATATCACAATATTGGAGCAGAACTACACAGGCAGATTTCACCTGAGCTTGTAGAAAGGTAACATCAATATTTTGTGAATTCAAAATTTTGCCTCTTCTTCTGTCAACAAATCTTCTGTTTTGTCAGAACAAGAACAATTAAATTTTCTTTATTTTCTGTTAGAATTTTTGATATATTCTAGTACCTTTTTTACCTTCCCATAGTTACTTTTCCTTACTGCTGTCACTCTTTCTGCATCTGTACCCATATTTAATATTTCTGATACTTACTCAGGTAACAAGGCTGCAAAACTGCAAAGCATTACTATTTTTCTTAGGTACCAGTGGTCTTATAAGTCTGGGCTTCCTAAAGGTCCCTTTTATTCTGTTACCAATTATCTGAGAATTCTGTTTGTTTCTCATACACCTTTCACAAATCTAGCTATTCCTCATGATGCTGTTATTTTTGTCAGCCTCTCATCTTGTTATTTGTTAAACCAAATATTTTTCTCATGTCCAGCCATTTCTCACACCTTGTTCAGTTAGCTTGACCTAACCAGCATCCCAGTCACCACCTGTGACCTAACACTGCCTTGCTCTCAGTGGAGATGCCCCTTCTTCATTTCTGCGCCATGAAGTCCAGGCAAATAGCAACCCATAGCAATCCCAATATGGGCTGCACACCTTGGGGCAGGGGCCTGACTCCAAGGGATTTGCCCTGTGCAAGGTGTGCTGGGCTGCAGGGTGGCTTTTCACCATTGCCAGCTCCAACACAACCCTCCAGAGAGCAAACAGCACGAACAGAGTGGGGCATTTCCACTGCTCGACACCCCTGTGAGCACCCCTGCCTGCTCCTCTTCTCTGGTCCTGTGGGTGGAACACCCACCAGTTGGGTATTGCTCAATTTGTTTGAAAATATTCTTATTTGTGTGCCCTAAACGTGGTAAAGGAAGGTGATGAGATCAGTTAGAGAAGGCCTGAGATAAATGCTAATGCAGGCACACTGACATTTGTCACCACTGAAAACTGCAAGCCTTCTGATGTTTTCTGTTTTCTGATATTTTCTTTCTTGTACAGAATGTTCCCATTAATTGTAACTTAAACAATATTATTTTTCTGCATACCTCTTTGAGGAGGTCATTTTGATAGACTTTTCAATTGACCAGTGGGATTGGAGACCACCTTATTCTCTAATCCCTGGTCACAGTTCAGAATCTGTATATGTAGACAAAGTCAAAATAATGATATTCATTCTTTCTTTCATGCTCTGAGTTGAAGAGGTGCTGTGTTCTTTTTGTGTCCTCTAGCTACAGGCATTATATTAACAAATCAGGTTAATAACCATCTCTGCACCTGGTCTTTCTTGAATAGGGACAACAAGAACTACATATAGAATTTCATTTGATGTCTTACACCATCAGGAGTTTATTACTTTTTTCCCAAGACAGTATATATGTCCCATGGGACCACTCTAGTAGTTGAAAAACATAGCGTTCCCAGAAGTGATTGGACTGGCCAGACCTTCTTCACTTCAGAAACAGGCCTGATTATACAGAACCCAGTACATACAGAAATGTTAAGAATAAAGGTGGAGAGGGGAGGTGGTGCAGATGTTTGTGTTGATCTACAAAAGAAAGCTGCATTAATAGTAATAAAATTATCATACCTCAATAAGTGCCAAGAGGAACTAGGAGCAACATTAAACCAGTGATTAAACTGGGGTGCTTAGGTTGGAGCTTATCAAAACTATGTGTGTAGTAATCAGAACAGATACATTTCAGAAACCTAGGCTGGTGGCAAGGGCATGGGACAGCTCTGTAGCTGAGTTGCTTTTGTGTAATCCTGTGCTATATCAGGTCTGTTGCATGCAGCAGGAGCCAGTAGCCCATTAGTGACTGGCTGCCAGCTGGATGCAACTCCATCCCCCACCACCCTCTGGACATGGCCATCTGGCCAGGAAAGAGAACACCCATCCAAGCCATGATCAGCCAGTTTCTCCATGAGAATACTGTGGGAATTGGTGTCAAAGATTATCTGCTCCAAGCCCTTCCCATGCACTGAGGTCAGCATGGTAGGTCTATGCATTCCTCTCTCCTCCATCTGGCTGTTCTTGTAGATGGTGCTATTTATGTTTGCTAATTTCCACTTGCCTGGCACATCTCTGGTTAACCAGGATTGCTGTTAAAAAATAGCTTGGTGAGTTCTTTCATCAGCTCCCTTGTTACTCTCAGGTGCATCCTCTCTGGGCCCATAGACTTCTGGAAGTCTAATTAACTCAGCATGTCATGAACTACTTCCTCTTGGACTCTGGAGGCTTCACTCAGCTCCCCATCACTAACTTCCAGCTCTGCTAGCTTGTTATCCCGAGAAAGAGGGTGGTGGACCAGTTTTTGTCACCTACAAAGCTGGTGCTCTCAGACCCATTCTCTTCTATTTTGCATTGCAAATTTATCTTTAGTCTCTCTTAAGCATATTGTGCTGTACATTTTATTTTATCCCTTTTCAACTGTGCACAAGCCATGGCTGTCTTGCTCTTTCCTGGTGCTATCCCAGTCCCTCTGTGTGCTGACCGTGGCCTATTTAGCAGCATACCACTACCCTTAGTGCTTAGGCTGTCATAAACATTTTAAAAGATCAATGGTAGAGAATGGTAAACTCTATCCAGATTGGTATTTTGCCCTCTAGCATGGCCAGGTGCCATTTTCCATAAGTCATTTCCTTTTCCCATCAGAATTCACTTACTAATTCCCACGCAGTTAGGCTTTACCAACTGTTTTCCATAAAGCACCATGTTTGAAAATCAGAAAATACCTACTATATTGAAATTTTCCTCTAAAAATAGTTTCTTACTGAGAAATTAGACAAGCCTCTGGCAATCTGTTGATTGGATATTGGAGAACATCCCATATTTGGTTTATTTGTATATTTTCAATATTGTTTTTTATTCAAAAAATTTGTTTACAAGTCTTACATAATTTTATGGTTTGGTGAAAGTAGTTTTGTAACTATTGATATCTCTTTTCTATATGTTTTTTATTTTCATTATTTTTAGAGATGCATTTTTAGCTTTCATATTTTTTCAAAAATATTTTATACTTTATCATGGATGTTGCCCTGTTTTTTATTTTTTTATTTATTGTGCAGTAGAAATTGCCCCATTTTCCTAAAACTCTAAATAAACCTTATTGCTTTACCTCAGATGATAAATTCACCATCCTGTACTTGGATTTTCAATTACTTTTTCAGCATTTATTTGACACATCTGTCCCAGTTCAATATTATTGAAAAAAAAAACATTTTCTTTTTCCCATATTGAACCCAATTTCTCTTTTCTTCTGTGTCTTTATATGGATAAAAAACCATTCTGGTTTTTTTTGTTGTTATTTCCCATAATCCTTTTCAAAATTTCTCTCAGCATTTTCTTTGGCAAGTCTCACTTTATTGCAGCATCACTTTATTTCTAATACCTCTAATAAATACAGAATCAGAAGCCTTAAAGGGCCCTGAGAGGTCATGTAGTTCATTTTCTTGTCCCAAGCCAGGACCACTGCATTATGATTGTCTAACCTGCTCTTAGGCCCAGGTACACAGGTTATCCCACCTACTAAAGTTCAGTACTTCACTATAATTTCTATCAAAACAGTTTCTGCTGCTTAATTTCAATACTTCTTACTTGAATTTAAGCTGATTAGTGCTTGCCTTTTTCACCAATAACATGAACAACAGTTTGTTTCCTTTCTCTCTGCAGCAACCTCCTGCAATTTTGAATAATTATGGAGCTGCCACTCAGCTGCCTCTTCCTCTGGCCAGCCAGTCCCACCTTTTTCCTCAGGGTAAACTTTTGTGCATGACTAAGATTTGTCCCATTACTCTTCTCCAAACTCTATCCAATGCATTCTTACCATGCTTGAGCCCAACAATGTCCAATAGCTGAGTCTTCCAGGATGTTGATTTGAGTACTTTGGAAAATATGTTCCTGCATGTACATCTTGAATGGCATTTGTCTTTATTTTTTGCACCAGGAAAGTTTGATTGATTCAGGTTCAGTTTGTAAACCCCTCTGAGGCATATACCACTGCAGAACTCCTCCCTTTTCCATTGTCCCCTTCCAATGTTTTGTAGCAGATTTCTTCTGCCCTATAATCAGCATCTTGCTCTGGTTACTGTTCCACAGACAACCTTATGCTTTTTCAGCTCCTCTCATGAATTGTCAAGATTGTTTGAATTCCAGGTGAATGTACTTGCAGTTTCATCCAGGATGATGTCACTAGCAAATATGAGAAACACGCTTAATTCCATCATTCAAGTCATTCTTGAAAATTTAATTAGTTTCCATCCACAGCAGACGTTTTCAGAATCCCATGCAATAAATCCTTTCATTTTCACCTTTGATAACTGAACCTTTTTTTGATTAATGAACCTTTGATAACTACTCTGTCAATCTTTTTTTCAATAAAACATTTTTCTGTTTTTGTATGTTCTATTAGATGTGGAATTCTTTTCTACAGAATTTACTTAGATAGTCTTCACACAATTGATTTCAGGCATTCCAGGTTGAATGATTAGAACACCCATATTAGCCCTTGTCTAACTGGTTGGTATTTTGAAGGTTTTTTTGTTTATTTGGGATTTTTTGGTGTTTTTTTGTTGTTTGGGGTTTTTTAAATTCTTTTATTTGTTGAATTTGACACCAAACCCCTTTTTTAAAATGGAACAGCAATTGCTTATGCTTCTTTGTCTTCCACCGCAGAATTAGCCAAAAGTCATTCTTTGCACACATCACAAAATCCATTAATTCAAAGAGAGAGAAAAGTCACACCTGGGTAACCTCAGAAAAAGGGTAAACACCAGTTTAAAGACAAGAGCATGCAGCAATAGAAGCAAAGCATATATACAATTCATTGCTTTACACACTTGTTGATGTAAATTGATTATTCTTACATGTGCAAACCTATATCTGCAAAAAGTATTTGCTGTCATGTGTATCCTGCAAAATTTATTTCTTGCATTTTTTATGGTAACTAACATGATTTCTAGAAAATGTTGTGATTAATGGAAAATATAACTTATTTTACCATCCGTTTTTTTAAAGACTGTGGTCAGCTATTTCTACCCTGCTTCCTTTTGCCCTGTCTGGTGTATTTTAAATGAGTGCCTTTCAGCTATAGGTTCATTTGTGTGCAGTTTTCTTCAAGGGAAATTTAGTGTAACATTAAACACACCATGACAGCAGAACTGTCAAGGTCTCAAGGTACCCCAAGCCAAGCCAAGTTTAGGCATTGCACAATGTCCCAAGCTGGACTTTTGCACTCCTTTTGCAGATCTAAGCTCTGGGTTTCATCCAGTCTTCCAAGAAGATTTTTTTCTAAAACACTTTCCTGAATCAAGTCCCTTCACCTATTACAGGAAATTTCTATTTGCAGCCATTCCACCAGATGAAATAAGTTTTATAGCTATGCTTCAGTAAACAACTGTACTCTACAGAAGGTTGTTTTGATTCTTAAGGCCAATGCATATTTAATTCCTCATTTTTTCCATTTCTTTTTACAGTGCAGCACATTTTCAGTTAATCCAGGTGATGTAAAAATTTAGTATCAACTATTCTCCTACATCACTATAGCAAGATTTGCACAGTTACTCAAGTTTGGCCATATGACCAGCTCTGAACTAGTTTGCAGTAACACTGTATTATAATTTTATAATAGGAAGTATTTTTGCATGCATATTTAGAATGGATTCTACGGCATTTCTTTTATCACAAAAAATTATGATCTTAAGACGTATTGATTCCTCTCTTCTCTGTCATTAATTCTGTCTTTTCCAACTCAGATGTATTCACAGGCTGATAGTTAAACACTTCATGGTTTCAAACTTATCAGATTTGTCTACTGAATTCTACCATTAATATATTTCCATAATATTTTATTCAAATTTTTCTCAGTTTTTGAATAATTTTGTTGGTATTTTTCAAGCTGAAGTGAAAGCATATATCAGTCCTTTCTGGCTCATTTATCTTTTATGAAATTTTCACTATTATAATAATTATTTTTGTCAGTAATCACACTGACATTTTGTTACAAGTGTCCTTTTGACTCTTCCTATGTCACATATTTTCAACTTTTTCACTTTTTTCAGCAAATGTTGAAAATCCTGGTGTTTAACAAACAAAGTTTAGGAAGGTTACTTATTTTAAGCAAATCACAAATAATTATTTCTGGATAAAGAAGGAAATAATGTTTTCCAGATAAAAAACAATCAGCAACAAAACCAGACCTAAAAGACAGTCATTTTATGAATTTTTTCCTTTCTTTAGTCCATACATTTATTTTAATTTCTCTTAGTGTGTTTTCAGGCTACACCCACAGATAAAAATTTTACATACAAATTACACTATAATGACCATGTAGCCTGATTTCCTCCATAACATATGAGGCATGAAGAGGCCCAGCAGTTTGTGTTTGAAAGGCACTATTCATCCATCTGTCAAACAATTGGTTTGATCAGCACAATAGATTTTCTTTGGGGGACAAAGTGTTTAAAGGCAATTTGACCCCAATACATCCGAGCCTTTGAAAAGATCATCCTTCTACTCTCCCAGCATATGAGATGACAGGTAACATTTCTTCAGGCTCAGTCATAGTGAAGATGCTGGCATATAAAAGCATATATTAAAGGCATACATACTTTTCCCTGGAGGCTGTATATTGTTTTGTCCTTAAAGTTTGCTTTGAATGCCATTGTATAGAATGAAAAGACTGAATTACATTGTCTGATTATGATAGATTGTGCTAGCTAAAAATAGTCAATATACAGCAAATGGTGGTATAAACCCTGAAGGAAAAGTCTCTCTTTCTTTAGAATCGAATGGATTTAACTTCTATAATATCTATTAAATACAAAAATCCAGCAGATTTAATTTAAGAAGTCTATTTTAAAAAATTTTTCCAATTTACATTTTTTCCTTCTGTTTTAAATTTAAAATGCTGTAAAAAACCCTCCTTATATTAGTAAATAGAATTATCTCCTGTATTGGCAGGATGAACTAACCTCTCTGGGCAATAGGACTGGCTTTCTTTGTCTGGGTGAATGGTAGTTTCTCCACGTGCACACCTGAGCACAAGTCCAAGCCCCAACAATGATTAATATATTTACTGCAGCATCTTTTTTTCTTCCCCAACCTCTGGCTGCCTTGTAAATGTTGCTTTTGTGGAAAAAAATGTCTCTGACCTCAGAGTGTTTGCATTCAGTTGATGTCCACCTCAGAAGCTCTTTAATGGTGAATTAACTATAATATTTTAATGTACTGGTGGCAGAACAGTGTTTCTGCTCTACTCTTAATTTGAAGCTTTCATATTTTTTTTAAGAAACTGAGGATCTCGTGTATAATAACAGTAAATTATTATATGTGATCTCTTCATTGGCCTCTCTGTTGGTAAGTGAGGGAAAGCCTCCCTTTGAAACAGAGTAGCTCACAGGACATAGCTAATTCCATCTAATAATGCAAATACTCCTATCCTCTTACCCTTAATTTCATTATTAATAAGTACAATGATTTTTAGGATCCAACTCTACAAATTCAAAGGGCCTCTCCAGAATAATTTAGAAGTTTCCAATCACAGTGAAAATTCCAAAGGAACAGTGACCTACAAATCAGCTGTTTGCCAAAACCTTTAGCTCATGAATGACATTAGCCACAGAAACTTTGTGAATTGATCTCCTTATTTCCTCCATCAAATCTCTGTCTTTATTTTGAAAGCTCAGTAGACACAAGCAATATTACTGGTCATCAACAGGCTGATTTTTCTAACCCAATCTGAATTTAAATCCCTCTTATTTATTTTAAGACACTAATGAGATTAGGAGCAATAGACAATCGTGCACTAACAAGTTCATGCTGGCAGGATGCAGGTACCACATTTGTTAAGAATGGTCAAGGCTGACCCCTGCAGAAGAGGGTAGGTTGTTGACATGTTTGTTAAGACAATATAATCAGTTACAGTCCAAGCTTTTCATTTGTTTTGGGTCTTTTTATTTTTATTTTTCTATCACCTTGCAGGATGTAGTGTGCAAGAGGCTTTTCCAGGTTTTTATTTGAGTGATGGCATGTGTTAATAAAAGATGAGGCAGCTCAAATTGTGTGTGTGTCCTGGAAGAGCTTGACCTTGGCACTAAAATAAACAATGTCTTGATGTCAGATGTGTCCAGTTGTAAGAACCTTTAAAATATGTCTCAACAGTTGCAATTATTACAATATTACATGTTACAATACTACAAAGAGTTATAAAAATGATGAGAAATCTTTATTATTGATGAGGACGATACTGACAGACAGATCCTTTTTCCTCCATGCCATGATGAGAAACAAAATCTTCTCTAAGCATGGCACTCTGATATGTTACCTGTTTTGCAGGTCACCTGTACACCAAAACATTTTCAGATGATAATACCAGCAATGGACATATCAAGAGAAATCTTGCAAAAATATGACAGACAATAAGCAGCAGTACTACTAAAATTGCAATAATAACTTTTTTTGGCAATTGAACTGTTTTATTCTGACCATCTGGAAATATTCCTCTTCTTTCCTCATTTAGACATCAGATAAACTTTTGTTTTCCAAGCATTGTTAAAGGGAATGTGAAACAAAAATTAGTTTCATCATATCACTAATGACAGCATGTGCAAAGGATGGTCATTATTATCCAGAGGAGTTATTAGACTATCAAAACCAAACTAATAAAGGAATTAGTTCTGTTTGGTCTAAGAAAAATACAAAGGGAAAATGTAATGATAAATGTAATGAAAATAGTAATGATACTGTGACTTGTCAAAGGTTATACTAGAAGAGAGTAAGCAATTTCTTACATGACTAAAGTAAATAGGAAAGTAATTTAACTTTTGGCATTGAGGAATTTAAATGAAATATTAGGAAACACTTTCTAATGACTGTGAAATCTATTTAAGGTAGATAAGATCTATTTCAGAGAAAAAAAGTTCAGAATCTCTTTACAGGTTCATAAATATATCAAACAAGGACTCATTCATGAGCACCACAAGGTACTGGATGAGATCATCTCCAGTGGCTCCTTTTATATTTTCAGTCTAAACCTCAGTTCAAGATTATTCCTTAGAAGATTATTTCTTCATCTTGAGTATAACAGTTGTGATTGGTGAGCACACTGTACACAAGTGAATTGTTTAAGAAATCTCCTTTTTCTGTGTTGGCTATTAAAATTTGTATGTGCCCAGTAAGCTTCCAGCTGTCAAACACGAGGGAACTGGTTGTATTATTTCTGTTTTACTTCCTATTTCAACAACTTAAGGCCAAAAGCCTTCAGGCTGTTGCTGACAGTAGATTTTTAATGAGGAGTACTACACTGTATTGTGGAGAACACTATTTAAGGGCACGGAGCTCCCTGTTCACAAGCTATCAGTAAAATCTGCGTTTTGCAATCATCCTTTCACCTTGTTTATTTGTACTCCTCTTTTTTATCCACATTAGAATGACAGTATTTACATAAAAATTATTTTTCTACCATCTCTTCCTTCCCACCTCTGCTTTTAAATATATGGGTTCCACAACTTCATTTTTCTTCTGATGTTTTGAGGTTGAAAACTCAGGAGAATTTCAGTATTAGATTTTTTTTCTCATCACTAAAATATGCATATATATAGTTCAAAATTTGAGAGCAAGATATTCAGCAAAAGGTAAAATAAAACTGTCATCTGTCTCAATCATTCAAGCACAGTCAAGAGTTAATATTGATAGAAAAATGTCCAAAAATAAATGTGTTTTTAAATTACTGTATGATAATAAGCCATTATGAGAGCATGAGAATCTGAAGTATTCTTCAAAAATCAATATGATAGGAAGCATTTGCCAGGAGAGGTTTTGTAAAAAGATCCAAATGATAAGTAGTGTTGCCTCATAAAAGTGCTTCATATTTTAGCATAGCAATGTACTGCAACATCAGTCACAGAAAATGTCCCCTCTAAATTCCAAAACACTAGACCACTGAATGAAGAACTATTTTATGATTTGTATACAGTTTACTGAGTATGCAAGCGTCAATGAAAAGCTTGAAGGAGGTTTTTTGTAATTTTTTTTAAAATAACTGATTTATGTGGAATTTTATTATATGGAATGTAGAAAGACATAAGTTTTCTGGGGTTTGTTAGGTTGTTCGTTTGTTTTTCTTCTAACTGTAGTCTCTTTTTTTCTTATTAAAGATGTTAAGTTCAATTTTGGAAATTCCTGCAGTACAAATATAGGTAATTTAAATCTGTAAGGGAAATGTATATAAGTTTTGATACTTCAGCTATAATAATCTATTATTATTTTGTGATTACAGCAACTAAAATCTCAATCCTCCATATTATTTTACCCAAAACCTCGAAAATAGCTGTAGCTTCATGAAGCTTTTCTGTGTGCAAAGCTGTAGGCACAGAGGAGTATTCACACTGTTGAAATGAAAAGACCCATCTAAACTCAAGCCTTTTCGTGGTAAGCCCTTGAGGCAGTGACTGCAGAGTCACTGCACACTAGGTCAGGCCCCTTGCACATTGTGACTTGTACAGAGGATTAATGAGCTAGATGTTGTCCAAAGATCACCTTTAGTTAGTAACACTACACGTGAGCCCTAGATGTGTGTGGATCTCCAGACAGGTGGTCATCTTAATGAAATATCTGACTCCTGAGAACCTCAGCCCCCAGTGATATTTATTCAGAAATATCCTAACATTTACCAAGAATAAGGGAGGCCTGTGGCTGGAAACGTGAGCCTCTACATCCACTTGGACTTGGAAAATTCTGCTTAGTAACTAGGTAACTTTATCAGTTCTGTAATTTCTGTTATCCCATGGGACCATAGTAACTGCTGTGGTACTGAATTATGTTCCCTTGCCCTCACTAAAGGTAAATTATCATGAACAGCATCATCAGAAGGAGTGGGCAATACTCCCAGCCCCTAACAGCAGACCCTGGTACCCCACCTTCACAGTCTAGAGGTAAATGCCTCATGCAGGTCTATTTTGAAGGGATGCAGCTGGACTTACAGTTTTTGATAAATAAAATCTTTGCAGAGTCCCTTGGGCTCCCAGTCCTTCTCCCAGCAGAGTGCAAGGTTGATGTACAGGTTCTGACACTGAGGTGACCCTGGATATGCATAAAAGCAGAAATTCAGGTGTCTGGGAATCTTCAGAGCAAGATGTCCATGTACATGTTGACTTTAGTGCTCCTATAATGGGTGGTCAATACCAATGATTTCCTTCAATCAGAATGTTTGATTTATTCATTTGCATCCTGCCCAGCTTTGAGTAATTTCTCTCATTGAGGAACTCAAGATCTTCCATGATCTCTTATATACACAGTGTGAAAATGAATATATGCTTTCAGAGTGGCCTGCATGACCAAATGGTACAATCATCTTTGCTGGTTCTGTCATAGGAATGTCCCTTACTGAGGGAGTGATTTTTTAAAGAAATAATTTTCTGCCCATATTATCGGTTTAGAAACTGAATCCCAGGACAATCTAATGTCAGTGAAAAAGTAGGGGATTATCTCAAAATATACTCTACCAAAAAAAAAAAAGAAATATTAAATTCACCTCAAATCTGCCTGTCAACCCTGTCATTCAACTTTATGTGCACTCTTAACTTTTTATTTATGACGTTCTGAATAACACAGTGACTATTGTCTTCTCTTCCTCCATTTTCCTGTCTCTTAGAAGCATTTGCAACTGTTGCTTATTTAGGCTATTAGAAATATACTGTTAGAGATATAAAACTATCAGCTGCCAGATCAATAGTTGAGCTGTGTGTTATGATACCAGATATTTTTCCCTCTCCAGATAACTTGCCTTCTCATAAGTTATGCATCTTATGGCTAATTCAATGGGAAAAGGGTTTCGAAGGCTGAGTTGCTGAATAGTGAACTAATTAGCTGAAGTTCTGCTGTTAAAATTAGATATTAGCCAAGCTGGTGTGCAAATATGTTCAACAAATTTCAGCTGAACATAGAGCTCTAGCATTTAGCTGTGGTAGTTTAGATTTAGATATATATTCTCAGATGATTAGCTCTGTGCCTGGTGTTACACACATCAAGGTCATCTAAACCCACTTTCCCAGCTGCTCCAGACAGAGGCCTGCCTGGAGCTAGTGAATTTTTAGAGCAAAAGATTAACCTATGCTGTTTGTACATGGCCAGTCACTTGTTATGGAATGCACCACTGCAATCCCTTTGGGAGCAAGGGGATACAGCATACAGGAGATGACATCGAAATGGCTTGAGCTCTCTTTCCCATTTGGAAGGTAACAATCTTGAACAGTATTCACTCTTGGGCACTTTCTGAAACTCTGCTTGTAGTAACTCTTCTGACATGTCAAATTTGGAGTTTGATTAATTTTGCCAATTTGAAAAGCATGTTGCAGCTCCACTTGGTATGTTTCATTTCCTGTAATAAAACACTGTTTAAAATTGATTCATACTGCTATTTCATCGCAGAGCTATTTCTTTATAAGGAAAGTAAATCTTTTAGTGTTTTTGGCTGGTGGTACCTTGAAGTAATTTTGAAGATTTAACATTAGGAGCTCAGGACCAGATCCAAATCTTGAGATATAAGAGGAGCACTTGATCTAGATAGTGTTAAAGGTGGCAGGAAGTTGCTGTGTCCAGGTCTGAGACACGGCTCCCAGTCCAAAGGGGCACCAGACCCTACTGATGGCTTGCTGAACTTGAGCATCTGTTTAAATTTATTGCTTACATGGATAGACCTTCCTGTAGAAATAAAATGTTCTAGTAAAACTGATGAAACTCAGTTTTCTATGGCTTTGTAGCCTACATTTTATATCTACTAAAGGTCCCTAGATCCTTCCTGCCTTAATTCTCCTGCTTCTTCCAGGCCTTCTCAATAAGCCCAGTTTCCTCCTCAGTTCATTACCCACAGCCTTCCTGAAAAGCACTTGAGGTAAGGCTATGGCATCATGATTTCCATCTGCAGTGCTAGAAGAGGAAAAGAGCTTTTTGTGTGCCTTAAAATTTAGGAAGTATAACAGGCTTGCAGGCTAATAGTAAGGGTTGTAAAATGCAAACAATCAAATTTAAAATTAAAATTAGCATGACTAAAGGACTTTATTTGCAGAACAGGATTTTAGCTGTAATTTGACATTTGACTCACAGTGAAGATGACAGTTTATAGACTCAAGAATAATAAAAACTGCCTCTAGAATTAATTTTCTTTTACATTTTGTTGCAATACATTAGGCACATACATTATTTATCATCACATGGATCTCATCTTAAAAAACTCCAGAGCCTTGACCCATTCACATTCTTTACTCTGATTAGATTGCAGCAGGAGATAATTATTCCAGGAATATCTCTGTGTTTGGGTTTCACAGCTGTTGCAAACATACAACAATTGAGATAACATAAACATTGACAATAAATAAAACCAAGGGATCTTCATGTTTTGCAATTTCTTGCAGGATATACTCCACATAGCTAAGAAAAGGCATAACCTACCCTTTTCCCGAGATTGTTTTATCATCTCCACACAAAAACCCCCAAGCTGACTCCAGGGGGAACGAGAGGAAAATTTCTGAGATCCCCTCGAGAAGAAATGCATCCTGCTTCCAGAATTTGTCTATGCCAGGAACAAAGCTGGATTCTTTTTAAACTCATTTTACATGATTTGACTACAGCCTAGTGGGAACAGAACTATTACAGGTGATGACATAAAGTGGGCTGAATGGCCAAAAAAGGATAACACAACCACAGTTTGCAAAAATGGCTCTGGATTATCTCCATTAATGTTGGGAGACCGTCGTGAATCCGGCGCCCCCTTCCAGCTAAGCACAAATGATATAAAATAAAAATAACTTCTACAGTTGAAACGTAACTGTTCAATATTCAATTTCAGCTTCACTTTGGTTAGGGAAAAAGAAAAAAAAGAAGAAAGAATAATATTGCAGTCATTTTATAAGCCCCAAGTCTCATTCCCAGCAAATACAAATTTCTCATAGGAAGAGAGAAGAAAGAACACTTTTAGAAAAAGTGTTAAGATTTGGATGAGAAGGGGTTTTCTCTTCACTTTGTTTCATCAGTCTTGCTCTGGAATAACTTTATGGGTTCAGTGGCATTGAGCTGACAAACCAAGGCAAGAACCAGACTTTGTGTTAACAGACTCTCATGAGTTAGCAGCCTGGTGAGTGACATTTTTGAGAGAAGAACATCAGGTATTTGAATATATGGAATATTCTTTCTATTCTGCTGCTCCCCTTGGAGCTGGTTCTAATGAACACAAGATGAGAGCTAGAAAAGCTCTGCAAAGAGGCTTCAGTCATATCTGCCAGGAAAGTCAAAGGAATCATCTGGCCAAAAACTGACGATAGAATCAGACAATAATTTATTTTCATTTACAGAGCTACTGTTACTCCTATTCCTGACATAGCTCAAAGAATTATCTTATTTTAAGAATCAAATTTGTTGAATTCCTGACAAAATCCAAGATACTGTTTCTAACAACTTTTCAGGAACTTAAATATGAAGACTTGGGTTGTTTCTAACAACTTAATTGCTTTCACAAATTCTAAGGAATCATAGTATAAACATATATACATTAAACACTGAGAAATAGATGAAACTCAATATTTTGGTGAGAGGCAAACAGCTTGGTAAAGAAGAATGTCCTCCCTTTCTTTCTCCCCAGTACATTCTGGATCATTCAGCATGCTGTGATTGTAAGGAAGGAAAAAGATTCTTAAAACTGAAGAGTCTGAGAAGGGAAGGGAAGTTCAGGGAAAGGAAG